>CAUEHA010000136.1:0-16626 GCA_958496365.1 Subacronicta megacephala | reverse complement strand
TGGGTGTAAGTATAAATAGAAGTTTCGATTAAAACGTGACCGCTTCGATACGTACGGTAATAAGGCACGAGTGTCGTGTGGAAGGCACTGCGAGGCACTGAATGAGCGTGCGATGATGCGGCGCGCCGAGCCGGCACTGCGGCGAGCGGGGCCCCGGCGGCCGCGGCTGCAGGCGGCGAGCGCGGTCGCCCGCCGCCTATCGGGCCGCACCTGTCGTGCTTACATCACTGATAACGTTCTCTATAGCGAAACAGTTCCTTCCTTACCCTGTGCCCTTACTATTGAGCGTCTTGAGGAAGAACTCTCGTCTTAACTCGTGACGAAACGAAGACAGCTTGATAGGGGACAATCACTCTAGTCTCCTGCACTTGTTTGTTCAATTTCTCGATAGGTAGTCAAAGTTCTGCAATGTTTTTTTTTGTAGTAGGTACCCGCGTTCTGTAATCTGTGTGATGATCATCTAGCCTGTGGTATCACTGGTATTTTGATATAGGTATTTCACGATTTATATAATTACGAGCAGGTATTAAAAGTATTAAAACAGCGTAGTGATAAAAAATAATGTAAAAGAGATAGATTTTACATAGATAAATAGGCACCTACCCACCTATTATGATTTATAATCGGTACCTACCTTCCTTCTCCGGCTGCCCGTGCCGTCATGTAAGTCTCATGGACTGTTAGTAAACCGTCACGTAATCACGTTTTTACGCCTTTTTATTTATCAAAATCCTATACTACAAATATTTTAATAAAAAATCATAATAACACTGCTCCACCTGGGAATCGAACCCAAGACATTTAGGAACTGTCAGATGCACTTATGTCCACTAGAACAATGAGACAGTTATAATAGGCAGGTAATATTAATAATACCTACTTACCGTCCTATATAATAAATTGGTATTTAAGATACCTACGACTGCCTCATTAGTCTAGTGGTCCCAATCGCGACTGCTACGTTAGAGGTCTTAGGTTCGATCCCCAGGTCGAGCAGTGTTATTGAGTTTTTCTATGAAATTCTCAGTAGCAGCTCGGAGTCTGGATTTGTGCCCCGTGAATGGCACTTGGCTCGCCCCCTATTACATGGGACCTTAACATACCGGCGAACTGTGGGTGTACATTAGGTACACCTCTGCCTAACCCTTCGGGGAATACAGGCGTGATGGTGTGTTATAAGATACCTACCTTCCTGCTTACATCATCGATTCATTGTCCGGCTACTGGACACAGTTCTATTCGTGCGGAGTCTTTGTTATAGAATAATATTAGTACTATTTTATTTAAATATTTTTTTAAACGAATAACAATGCCTTTCTTCGTAGGTAGGTAGGCAGGTATACCTTTAGAAATAGAGCTTTGTGTTAATCATAAAAAATCAAATTCCGTGGAAATATGAAGTCATGTAGGTAGTATGCGTGGTAAATTAGAGCATTTAACGAATGCCTTCACGAACATAATTAGCTTAATCTTCACTTGTGGAATATTTATTACGGGAGCCAAAGTACGGCTTTGTTATGTCAAGGTCGCCGCAGGTAGCCAAGTTATGCTACTTCACTGAGCTAACATGCTCATTTTCATAGCTACCGCGGAAAATTATGATGGTAGGCATTTATTTATAAAACAGTATGTAGGTGGAAAGGACATCGATACAAAACTGCTTACCATGAATTCAGAATTCAGATAAATCTCTTCCGTGAGTAGGTAACCTACCGACCTAAATGAAATTCTGGACCCGCTTGCGATGATATTTTTCGCGCCGGTTAATTCTCTTTCTACCTTAAAAGACCTTTCTACTTTAAAAGCGGCGGTAGCCTAATGGCTAGGGCGTCGGACTTGCGATCATGTGGTTGCCGGTTCGAACCCCACCCATTGCACTACCGACGTGAACCCACTCGTAACACAAGCATTTAGCTTAGCACGAGGGGTTAACAAGAATACTAGTAATGTGTGACCCACATTGCTAATAAGCTTTTTTTTTAAAAAAAAAAAAAAAAAACCTTGGTGTGCATATCACTTCGCCTCTAATTTATGTATTTTTCAGTGTTTTCCTAGTCGTAGCGAGATTTATTCGAGTTATTAGTATTAACTTGACCTAGATGCGTTGAATGATATGTCACGGAAGGAAATAAACTCAAACTGCCTTGGCATAGTCATCAATCTAAGTTGTATACCTATTACGTTTGTTTAAACTTTTTTTTTTCGTTTTCGCAAGTAAAAGCAATACTGATCGTAAAGAGTATTGACTGAATAGGGATATGAAATTGCAGGTACTTAGGTACAAAGGCTATACATGGGTCCTCGTCGGGCCGTAGGACAAAGTAGGGCCTCATAGGGCTAATTTATGACGGGTGAGGACTAAATCGGCATCATATGTATTGACTGCCTCGTTGGTCTAGTGGTCCCAATTGCGACTGCTACGCTAGAAGTCTTGGGTTCGATCCCCATGTCGAGCAGTGTTATTGGGTTTTTCTATGAAATTCTCAGTAGCAGCTCGGAGTCTGGATTTATGCCCGGTGAATGGTAATAGGCTCGCCCCCTATTACATGGGACTTAAACATGTGGTGGTGTACATTAAGTACAGCTCTGCCTAACACTTCGGGTAATACAGGCGTGATGGTATGTGTATTGGTGAGTAGGTCTACTATTATAATATAGGTATAGGATACAGGATGCTGATTTAGGGCGACTGTTAAAGGGGTGATTCTACCCGTCGAATTCAACAAGTTTCCCTATAGAACCTGTACATGTTAGGTATGCTAAAGTATGTAAGATACGAAGTACACATTTCGGCATGTACGAATAGGAATGAAATGAAATGAGATCTGTAATAGGTTAAAAGGGAAAGTTGGTCAGTATGACGCATAGAATGACCCCTTTAACAGGTGCAAGTGACTAAATCAGTATTCTATATAATATTCTACGGGGATTCAAATCCAACAATCAACAGGCAATGCTTCTTTTGATATCCAAAACGTACCGACAAGCAAATTCGATCATCTTCAACACAACACGCAGGAATATAATCGCGTGTGCCGATTTCCCTCGCACAGTAATTACCTAAACGCATTCCCGAGCGTATCGTGTCCTACTGTCGTTAAAACCCACTTACCTATGTCGTACTAGTGTGGTGAGTGACACATCACATCAATCCATTTTCGGACTGTGGTTGGTGATGAAATGAGAATTCCCACCACCATTAAGAAAATCCTTCAACAACATCAACAACTCGTGCGCATCAACCGCATCTAAGATTACTAATAAGTATATTTTTTTACCAATAGAAAGCTTCATTATTCCCGAGTGACATAGGCTATATATTATCCCGTAAAATGTAAAGAAACGTATACTTAGTCCACGCGAGTCAAACAGCGGGCGGAAAGCTAGTTATTTATAAAGACATTGATTTTCTGTTCGTTTCTTTATTATTCAAAAAAAAAAATAAAGGCGTCTATGATAAAGAAAGAAAGAAAGAAAGAAAGAAACATTTATTCGACTCAAATAACAAGTAATAATTATAAAATTACAAAAGATAAAACAAAAATAAACATGCATAAATATGAGTCGAAGAGGCTACCAGCTCAGCATAATGTTGCAGTACTGAACCGCAACGCTGATTTTCAGCTGGGCCTAGGACATTGTACATCACAGCTCCCATTAATTAATTAAACTAATTAATATAACACTATTTTCCGCGTTTTGACTTGCATCCCGAAGGCCTTTTTGAGAAAAATGGGAACCTGAATTAGGGCGCAATCTATATTCTTGACAATTTTTATGAAGATCAGGTCAGTGTTTTAGTCGTGAAAACGTAACAAACAGACAGACAGTTACTTTCGCATTTATATTATTCTTAGTATCGATAGTATTGTTTTAATTTTGCCCAATAATTCCTTGGGGATTGCGAGTGAATCCACAAGCAACAGTTAGTATTCTATTCTATATGTAGATACATATAACACGTTATTCTGCGCACATTATGGACGCTATCACATTTTTCTACAAATATCAGTGCTTTTCCGGTACCATTTTAACGAATTAGGAGCACAACTCCGAGGATATTTTGGTTTCAAATTAAAGATAATATATTCATCTCCATAATGATTCCATAAAAATTGTATAACCCTATACAAAATTTTCACACAAATACGATTTCACCATCACACTAATCGCAAAAAAATGAAAAAACTGGAGTCTGAATAGGTACCAGTATAGCTAAATCCACTGCAAATTTAAACATAAAAATAATAGAAAAATGTTGCTTATATAGTCCTCTATACGAATAGCAAAAAATTTTGTAGCCAAATTAAAAAAAAATTAATTAATGAGAAAAATATGAAACGCTCCCAAATTTCTCCATACAATTTCTACGCGCCGTTCGTCATTCCGCGCTCAAACGCGCTCGCGGAAGCATGGGTGTATCGCATGCTGTCGAAAAAAATATTACGTAAAAGGTGAGTGCCCTGTTGTATACTCTGGTTGGACTCGGTCTCGAAAAAGTTGATACTTTTTCGTTCCGAAATAAAAGTAAGTACAAGTATTGAAATTTGTTTTAGAAATAAATACATAGTTGTCATTTTTTGTATAATAGATGTACATACCATCACGCCTGTATTCCCCGAAAGGTAAGGCAGAGGTGTACCAATATACACCCGCATTTCGCCGGTATGTTTAGGTCCCATGTAGACTCCGAGCTGCTACTGGGAATTTCATAGAAAAACCCAATAACACTTTGCTCGACCCGGGGATTGAACCCAGGACCTCTAGCGTAGCAGTCGCGCTTAGGATCACTAGATTAATTAGGCAGTAATGGATATAGATTACGGATAAAGATTTATATAAATAATGATATTATTATCTATAGTACAAAAAAGATGGCGTAAAAAAATATTTTTGAGACATGGGATACCGTATATACTAATAGTCGATTTTGGGAGTTTTGGGGGTGGTGATTACGAGTACGCACGGCTACACATTAAGCTATACAAAACCAGTGTACGCTGGCCTCTTATTGTATAGAAAGCCTATACACTGCGAGATCAGCTTAAACTGGTTTTATAGGTTGACCTGTAGCCGTGTGTACGTCATTTATGTTTTAATTCAAAATGGCGGGTTTATTTTTTTAATAAAAATCTATATTTTTATTGATTGTGGAGGTGATGTTTATGAACATATCATCCAATTTTTGATTCAAGATGACAAATGTAATGTTTTTGTGATAAATCGACTTAGTTGGTACGGTCGCCAGCACATCAGGTTACCACAAACTGTCAAATTTTTTCATTCGATATTGAACTTAATCACCAACTCTTAAGGTTTAAAATAATTTGGAAAAATTTGACAGTTTTGTATATCCTGATGTGCTGGCGTTTGTAAATCAAAGAGGCGCATGGCTGTAACTTTTGACACCAAGTGTGCTTTTTTTTTGTTGTGCATTGGCATTGCTAAAATATTGATATTATAAATGTGACTTCGGAAATTTGGACAAAAAGCAAAAAAACTGCACATGTAGCAATAAAAAAAAGTAATGAGACTTTGTTAGTAGTCAGAAATCAGAAATCTACTCTGGAGTTTTGTTATGCCTTTTTTTTGGGTATTTATTTATTTATTTTCTTTGGGTACCTACTAATGTTGCCTTTTTGTTTTCAGGAGCAGGAATAGTTCATGGAGATATAGCGTAACGAACATAGAAAAAAAAAGAAAAAAAACACAGACGAATTGAGAACCTTCTCCTTTTTTGAGTTCGGTTGAAAAAGGGCTGGCCTTCATTTTAATTTTGAACTTCTTTGCAAAAACTTCTTTGCCGTCTGTTAGGACAGATCAACTCAAAGCTGCTATGGCTCTTTCTTCAAAAGGCTTGTTCTGATTTTGCCCTAAATTGTAAAATTCACATATCTATGATATTACTATTGTCTGGACTTTAAAAAAGACCATGGTTCTCTGAGTTTGTTTCGACATTTCTTCTCAGACGTCGTCGGTATTATTAAAAAAAAACGATTATTATTTATAAAAAATCGATTATTTATTAATTTCATAAAAAAAAACGATTTTTTTAATCGATTATTATCTTATGAAAAATCAATTTTTATATAATCGATTTTTTTGAGAGAAATAAAAATCGATTTTCAAATAATCGATATTTTTACCGTAAAGTCACATCCCTAGTCGTAGGAAAATATCGGCGCCACCTAGTTTAAAAAAAAAGTAAAAAATCGACTTGTAAAAGTGTCTTTAAAAGATGTATTTACAGAAATAAATATCATTTCATTTCGGTACAGTACTGTATACATTTTGCGACTTTTATCCTGCCTATTTACAATACATTATACTGTTTACTACCTACTTTTGTTTTATCAAAAATACTGATCTCAGTGTAAATAAGATACTTACAGCTTCCATAAGGGAATGATTATTTTTAAATATCAAAACGAAAGTATGCTAGGTATAAATTCCCAGGCTAATATTTGAAAATATATTGATCCAACAATTGTCAGCAGATAAGTAGTTACATCTTTTCAAAATGGGGATCGTAGGTTTTCCTTGTAATAGTCAAATGGTCGTTAGTTTCGTATGAATTTATGGTAATTAATCCATTTATTTTGGGTACCTACATTATGTACGCAATGAGTATTGATAAACTATAAAAATAACTGAAAACATGATTATCACGCAGATGGTACCTACCAGGGATAATCATGTTTACATGGTTACCAAAATCGATTGCAAACTTATTACTAATTTGACTCAATTAATACCAGTAAAATAAATTAAAAAATAATACCTTCAAGTATCAAGATTAGTTAAGTTACGTATAAAATCGTCCGGACAGCGGTTTCAATGTGTGCGTGCGCGTAATGTTGTTGTGTTTCAAATAAGATACCTAAACTTGAGCAAGTTCAAAATGTGATAGCGTCCTTATTTTTGTATTTATCAGAGGAAGTCTGCAGAGCAAGTGGAGAAGAGTTGAAAGGGGAACCTTTTTATCTTGGCATGGAGTGATGAAGAGAAATGAATTGGATGTGACTGAAAGAATGGTGAATATAATGTGGAGGGATGATAGATCGACCATAGAAAAGATATATAGATTGTCTTCAAACATTTAAAAGGGAGTGAATGATAAAATGTCGGCTGAAAGGGATTAATGGAAGGAAAAGACATGCTGCGCCGACCCCAAATAAATTGGGACAAGGGCAGGAACATGGTAATTCCTCAGGTACTATTCCTTATGACAGTCGAAATTACTAACTAATGTTAAGGATGACGCGAGGCAAGGAATTCATCTAACAAATAAAACTGCATTGTAAAGAACGAGAACAAATAATATATTTTATATCTGTTACATCCACATGTTCACTTAGTTAAGAAGGGGATGCATACGAGAGGTGGTGTCGACGACCTATTCTGGTCTACATAACAGCCATTAAAAGGTGAAAGTTATTAAAATATTGATCATCCAGTGGTCCAAAATGTTTATGATGTTAGATGTAAACACCAAGTCGGGACAAATGGAACGATTTTTTAAATAATGTACTGGTTTTCTCTAATATACATCCTTCGTCCTTATAGATGATCAATTTGTAGTGAATAGAGCATCCCAAAGTAACCTTAGAATTAGTTTCTTGTATAGAGTAGCAGAAATTCGCTAAAATCACGGCTTTTTCGACCTTGTGAACTGTAATTGTTGCAATAACGTCATAAAGGTGCACATATCCAAAGTATTAATATACTTTCAATTATATCAAGAATTTTGCTGATTAAAATACTAAATAATTAATTTAAATTTAAAGCATTTATGATAAGAGAAAATGAAATTGGTACTTAAAGGCTAACCATTACGAAATGTCAGAATTCCGTACATTGACTCATGTAACAAGTGGATTTAATTACCTAGTTAATTATTTAAAACAAAACAGTTTATTTGTACTTAACATCATAGCGGATTCTTACCGATCACCACATCTCATACGCGACCAAAAACAAGATAAACAGTTAACAATAATAAACTGTTAAATCCATAATGTGACAATATCATTTGATTCAAAATATTCCACTAGCGATCATTGTAAACAGTCTGAAAATGTTAGCTTCATTTAGTTACGTATCACAATTATTTACTTTAATTAAGAGTAAATAAATCACTGCTACTACTTACAGTATCTATAGCTTGTGTTCAACAATAAAGTGAAATTCCATGTTCATATTTCATAATTTAGGCATACAGGCAGTGATCTGACAACAAAAATATGAAGTAACCGATTGACTCAACACTAATTAATACAAAATTTGCGTTAATTAGTGGAGTATACCCACTTAGTTTTATTGTAGTCTACTTAACAGTTTATACGTTTTTTTCCGTTGCGTAAACATACAACAAGTAGAATAACAATTCAGATCACTGCTTCTCAATAAAGTATTACGTAATATTCTTAGTTCTCAGATTCGGAATCAGGCCTCTGGTGATTGGTGCCTAGATTTAGTTTTGGGTAATGGCTGATGTAGTAACTTTTCTGGCACAATGATTTCTTACCTATTTTACTGCAAATAGAGCATTAGTACTGAACACACATGTTTACACTTTACATTAAACACAAGCGTTATTTAACTATTTATACATGGGCTTTTAATAACTGTTATGATTACATTTTGTTCGAAATACGCCCAAAACTGAGTGACTAGACAATAGTACAGAATGCCAAATTATTTGTGTGCCAATGAGGGCGAAAAAAATATTAGTACTTAGAGTGCTATTACTCTCTGAGATTCATTTAGGTGCTTCAAATTTATAATATTCGATTTAGGTATAATTTCTATTAAAGTTTTTGTATATAGAGTTAATTAATAAATATCGTAATATTAAGCGACATCACATTTAAAGACGCATGTACATGTTGTATATTAAAAAAGTAGGTTATATGTACACTCATAAAAGCTTTTAAAACTAAGGTTAAGTAGGTCCTCAACAGGCGAATAAAAGAAGCGTCATAATATTTACACAGGTACCTACTCGGGTTTACAAATTCTTCTGAAAGGTATACTTTTGAAAATAATTCAGGATTGACCAGTTGTCAATCCTGAATTCAGCAATAGCGCCACGTGCTCACGTTTATTGACTAAACTAAAGAACATTTGATTAAAAAATATTTTCATGACTCAATAAATTCTGTACTGCACGATTATTTATTCGTAGACTGCACGCAATTTTGTCGACGCCATTTCCATCATATGAACATTATTCAGCACACTTCTTTGCATTTATTAATTTAAAAAGAAGTTAATTCAAAGAGAAACCCTGCAGATACCTATCTGCTTGATTTTGGGGACAAAACAAAAAGGTCATGTAGGTACGATAGGAATCCTTAAACTGTCGATAAATACATAATTTATCTAACGTAGCTTCAAAAGACACATCATCCAGGTCTTCGAACATTTGTATCCATAAATATATAGATACATAAAATATAATTGTGACATAAATATATCTAAGTTAAGTTGCTTCAGCGACATTTATTTCTATTTTTAATAGACATATTTATAGGATAAACTTAACGAAATCACCATTGATTATTATGAAATGTTAAGTCAGACACAACGGACAAAATATGAGACCCTAATATACAAAATAAATTACATAGTTACAGTTACTTTATTCTAAGCTGAAACAATATTGCAATAGGTAGATTTAAAAAATAAATGATTTATTCAGGAAGTAAAAATTATAATAGTGTTGGAATATAGTTCCTGAACTATAGAGAAATTATAATTAATGTAGTCTTGGTGATCGAAGGCATAGACTTAGTAACGTGAGATTTCTATGATAAATATAATTGAGACCGATTTCATCGCTCAACTATCATCTCGCATCTTTCTACATAACATAACACGTTTCGGTAATAACATAAAATACAGACTGTTAAAAAGATTTTAATCTAATTTTGGTCTAGGATTTAAAAATCATGATTCCCTGTGACCGAAAGTCGTAAAACATTCAAAATAGATAGAAAAACCGGAGATGAATACCATCTACAGTTATTATACTATATTTTGTATACATAATTATGTATATTAATTTTTATATATAATATGTAGTTATATAGATAAACGTGCATGCACACAGTTCTACTTTAAGTACAGTAACACTTAACATTCATTATAATATTTGTCATGACGCTGTTCATCAATAAATAAAATAGTAGTTATGTAACAATACTGTGTATCTGTCATGTTAGCTAAAACAACACCAGTGATATTGTTTTAGTGTTCGGGTGAGAACAGTTTGTACGTGTGTGTGGTGTGCGCGGGCGCAGCCGCCTAGCACACGGTGGACAGGGCGGAGCTCGCGCCGCCGTCAGCTCAGGAGCGGACCGGCCTCGGCTGGCGCGTGTCGTAGGCGCGGATCATATCCGCCTGCGACACGCTGCCCCCCTCCTCTTGCGAAAACGCGAACCCATCTGTTTACATCAACTCACACGCATTAGTATACACCAAACACCTATCATACATACTAAAAATCATCAAAGAATCGTGTCAAAACAGCATAAATGAACATTGAACGATTCTATTCGTATCAGCGTGATGACACTACACAACTGTGGTAAACACAAAGTGTGTGAACTGAGAATTTTAAAACTAAATCAAATTAATACCTTGGTAAGTCCTTTAATAGCTCTGCAGTAAATAAATGGTGTTTCTATTTGTGTTAAACGCGTCAGCGGTGCGTGGTTTGTGCCACGGAGTTGTAAACAAATGGAATGCTAATACGTTTAAAACACACAGGTTGCGTTTGCAGAAGAATTGTCGGTCACCGAATTTTATTCTGTATTGTTTTTTGGTGAGTTTAGCAGGTTAGCAGTACATTTGTTTCTCCCACGGTGTGTACTCACGCGACAGTTCAAGCTCCATGGTGGCGCGCGTGGCGGAGCGCCGGCTGAACACGCTGCGAACGTTCTGCAGCAGGCGCGCCGTCTCCGTGAGGCTGCCACACAGAGCTCGCGGTGACTACTGAACTTTGCGCCCTACCCGCCGACTCAAATCGGACTTATGCACCAGCGAATAGGGAACTAACTGATTTCACCTTCTTTTAATACAAGTTTGATTGCTTTTGATGTTTTAACATCTTACTTTCAAAGTTCATTCCCACATCGACGGAAAATTTCGAGTAACCATGGGACCAAATTTCAGAACCGAACATAAATGAACCATCACCAATCGATAGAAATAACAACTGAATTAAAAAGCGTGAGTGTCGCTGTACCACCTGCCACTGTTGAAGAGAACGTGTGTGATCAGCAATAGTGGCAGTGTATGCAAGCATATGCGAAGCCATGCAAGCGCACGTACCGTGGTACTTACACGTAGCGAGCCGGACCAGCGCGTGCCGCGTGTCCGCCGCGCTGTCCGGAGAACAACCACCATCAGTTAGTTACACATACCCCATAGTTACACATATAATGCCAATACATAGATAACATACTATACAGACCCAACTCACTACGACTCTAGTCGTATGCTTGTGCATACGAAAACTCATCAGATGTATAGATTTTAAGCAGGAGATAAAACTTGCGGAATTATCTCTTCTGTGCGAATAAATTTTGCTATTGACTTCCTTCGTAGTACGAGAACGTAGTGAGATTAATGCATGTATAGTACGTAATAATATGCCACATTATCGAGGCATCTAAGACACGCCCCACACATCAACGCTTCTTAAACTTTACAAAAGCTAATTTATAACAAATATTAATAGAATAATACATTTATTATTTAGTCACTGTGATTGTTAGCAACAAATTATGAGCATATATTGTCTGGAAGTAGCTTTCCCTCTAGATGTATATTTTATGAACAAACACTTAAATTCTTTGGCCTTATACCGGTCGATCACGTATCAATTTATATCGATTTTTAGCTTTATTCAGTAAGATCTGTTTGGACATGTGAAGCGTGTCAGTTACAATAATTTTGAATCCGTCACCAATACCGTTCCCGCGCGTCACGAGGTATAATTGATACACGATTATTAATTCGAGGATTCTAGTCACTAGCATGTTACAAATACTATCAGAGTAGTAGTTATTGAGATTAAATACTGAGCTGAGCCTCATAGCTTATTTAGTAAATCAGATATTAAAACCTTAACTGCTTCACTAAGTTCGTATAGTACTTGAAAAGGCAGTATTATTATATGCACTCCAAAATTGGCGAACATGACCGGCTGAGAGCTAATGTATACAGTTCTTATTGAACAGAAATTTCAAAATGATCCATTTCTCTTCATATATTTAATAGTTTTGTGCACAATATAGATGTTAAGAGCCATTTCACAAAACGCGCCGTACTAAGCGTGCCCGCCTGTGCATCGTAATTTATCTAATATTAGAGTGATTTTAATAACGTTATTATTTCTAATTATATAAAGGGATTTTAATCAAACTTTAGAATTACATTTGTTTAAGGACATAGTTTATTTATACATAATTTAAAAAAAATAATAACGCTTTATTCAAACCAAAAAATCGGGATAAAATAACAATATGAAACGTAAAAATTGGCTTAGCACTTAATTTTTTTTAAAATAAGCATAAAAATTATTTTAATGATATAAATAGTCGATATTCTACGACCATATGTGTCAATAAGATTATATGACTGATGCTTTGTGTATTTTTTTGTGTCTCATTTATTAGTTTTAATGATGGATATTGGAGTCCGAAATATACTCTACGATGATTTTTCAGTAATCTAGTTGTGGGAAATTAATTACCACAACATAAAGAAACGAGTTTTTCTAAATGTTTGTCTAAAAGTTTCAATACGAAAGGTTGGTCTATCTTGACATTTATTCAACAATCACAGAATATTTCCTAAAATGCTAAAATAAGCGACTAAAATGTTAGATATTCGCGCGAAAATGTAAAATGGCTCTTAAGATACACATGGATTGCGGAACGTCTTCGACCCATTATTATTTAAATTAAAAAGTATTTTAAATGTCACTATTCAAAATGCAATGCCTTATCTCAATAACAACCAATCTGAATAGTATGACCAACATGGAACAAATAGCATAACGAGCATTAAAAGGCTCAAATAACAAGCATTATTTTGGCATTACTTAAGACTATAAAGTACAACACAGAGCTGTTTCAACAGTTTTTATTAAAACAAACAAATGTAAAACAACGGGGCGCGCCCCTCCAACGATTACTTACAGTAGTTTGTACAGGTTACTACAATGGGATGACACTCGGTATAATGACGACATTATGATGACGTTAAATGATCTGCAATTTCAGCACTTATTGTAACGTTAACTATACAGACTTTGTGTAGATACAGCGAAGATTGTTATTATTTGGATTCAGTTTTATGCAGTTTACCAAGAATGTATTTTAACAAGGAGTGCCAAAGAAGATTAAAACACAACATGTGTGTAAATATAACAGTTGTGGCTGGGTTAGGATGTATTTTCGCGCAGTGCCAAAGGCACAGTAAAAAAACATACTTCACGCCTGTATTCCCCAAGGGAGTAGGCAGATGTGTAGTCAACCGTATACATTTAATACTAGTCTAGCTATTCTGCATGCGTGGGTAAAACTATAAAGAATCGAACATGAATATGAAGACTAAGAATTGTAAATAAGACTATGAATCATACCGCACCGCACAAGTCTGTTTAGTTATTCTTTCAAAATTGTTTACATAAAACTATTTTTTTTTATGACAGGTACGGCGGTAGTGCTTACAACGTTACGTCACTATTAGAAGTGAAATATGCTAAAAGATAAAAAGAACATAAAATAAGTGTTTAGATGAAAAGACAAATAAATAGTATGAACGGTTGGCACTCTTAAAACAAAATTTTGTTTAATCAGTAAAATATTGTAGCACGATATTTGCAGTTGCTTGTCTCGAAAAGTTTATTTAAACATTTGTAGAAGGGTTTTCTAGTATTTTTTTAACACCAGAAGTACTTTCTTTTATATTACTTACATTATGTGGTTTATGGACTCCTTAAGGAAATGGTTTTTAAATATTAAGTTCATAAAATACACAGACGCCATTACACAGGTAATGCCAACCGAACATGAAAAATATAACATTTACAAAAATAATACTATAACAATAAATACTAAAACGAGCAAATAAAATTAGCGCAGGATTTATACATTATATTTACAAGGAATTATGCAATATTCTGCACATATATTTATTTCACACACTATGTACATTTAATGTTACAATATAACAAATGTACAAATTGACCCGAAGAATTTTCTCATTAAATTTGATATAACAATCGAAACTTTACTTAAATTATATTTGACGTTAACGTACTAATTTTAAACTTTTATAACGAATATATAGAAACCTGTCTTTTTTTATTTAGGAATCAATAAAGTTATAGAGTAATTGAGATCAAATTCATTTCAGATGACATGTTCAATAATAATCCTTTATAATTCGAGGGAATAATTATTATAATTAATTTAGTTAAGCTGTATTTTCCCATAACATATTTAAGAAGGTAAAGGGAAGGTTTTATAATTTAAATGTAATGGACACTTAGTTTTTTAATTTTAATCTTTTAATGCTCAAAAAAGTATTTAAATAGTATGCTTAAAAATTTCATCTGTCGAGATATGTTAATTTATATTTAGATAGATATAAATAACTTACAAGGTAAGCATCAAACGCGATATAAATATCTCATCGTAGCGAAACAACGTGTTAGAATTATGCAATCACTATATTTTCGTGAATAACATTATAATGTTTTATGAACATAGGTACTGTTATGCAATATTTTAAATAAAGTATTGTCAATAATTGAATATTTGATATTGAGTGCAAGATGTTTATAGGAATATTATACTTGATGGGAGTTCAAGATACCCTTTCTGAAAACTCAACGAAGGGCATGTTACACAGAACGATTGATTTAAAAAAAAATCTACTAAATAAGAAATGTTAAAGATTATTTGATTGCCTCACGTAGAAATGGTTTCTTCTTAATTTAAGAAAACCCAAAGTTATAAAATATCCCTAAGGCATTTGTTTTTTTTTTATAAAGATATCTTTTTCTTCTATTATTACTCTTTTCTTTTATTACTCTATTTTTTTGGAGTAATGTTTACTTATTTATAGACTGTCTATTCTCAATTGGAAGAACACGAACTGCGTACAAAATAGTATTGTGATGAACACGAAATCTACAAGTTCCTTGTCCCGTGTTCGAACTGTTAATTTATTAAGATGTATAAAGACATCGCATACAGTGTAATTTGTATTACACTGTATAATATATTTTTAACGGCCTTATCAGTAAAAGATAATTTATGATATCTCCTCAAAAAATCTTTAGGTCGCCCTGATTAAGAAACTTCATGATCCGCACCTCTTTCTCTGTATATTTATACTACTTACAATGATTGTATTGCTCAAGAAGCTACTACACCTATCTGTAGAAAACGTCCGAACATGTTCCAATATAAAAAATATACACATTTATTTATACTAATGTCTAATAGTAAATATACGCATATAACGTGATGCTTCAACAAACAGACTCTGAGCTTTTGGGGCTTTGTTAGTCGATGTTAATAAATAATGGTTTTAGGAAACGACTAATAAATATGGGTTTGTACTGAGGAAAATCTACAGTAAATGAACATAGATTTTATCTTTGAAATGAAGTCAATGTTATGAGAAACATTAAATAATTTATACTAGCGGTTTATACCTACAACAAGTATTATTAATCATATAATTATATGCTATATGTTTTTATTATTTCAAATTGGTATCTACCATATTCCTCTTTGAACAGAACCTGTTTGGTCGCATCTTAGGCCGATATTACTCTAGGGTCGTAGAATTACAGTCACAGCACATCCTATTCAAAATACTATGGTAACACCCCATGTGTGTCTCCTACATTCTAGCCTTGTAAAGACTAAAGACTATAATATAAATTCCTCGTTAAAAAATGTGGCACACTGATACCTTCCACATCATTTCTTCAAATACTGGAATGTAATAGGATTATCTAACTTTAGTTTCAATAAATAAATAATTTATATTAATTTGTATAAGTAGGCAATGTATAACTAGTAATTGAGAGATTTTAATGGAATCAAATTTAAAAGATTCTAGTTAGGAAGATCTAGGTGAGCATACAAAATCTAGCGGTACTGTAGCTTGACCTAGGTATTCTGAAGGCGAGCTTCTATACCACTCCTGTCATCAATATAGATATATTTACCATCTAATAGCACTCCCTTTCCTTATTCTTATCATATACTTGATGTACGTCCACCTCGGAATAAAAAAATACATTAATCTCTACAACAACATTATCACATCGATATTATAAATGGATACAAAAATAGCGAAGGAAGATCTGAGGGAGGAACCTCGGCGAAATCGAGGGACGGCGAGCCAACACAGCAAGCGCAGCGACAGCGGACTGCGAGCGAGCCACTACGTCAAGTGGCGCTCGGCGCCGCCCGAGACCCGCGGCGCGGCCCCGCCCGCGGCCGACAGCCGTACCGTGCCCGGCGCCTGTCATATAACATGCGAGTTCCTGGTCCGCGGGGGGCGGGGCGGGCGGCGGGCGCGGGGCGG
>CAUEHA010000135.1:0-18206 GCA_958496365.1 Subacronicta megacephala | reverse complement strand
AATCGCCAGGTACTCTCATCATATGCTTATGGAACCCACAACCTCTGGAAGGCATCAAACGACCTCACTCAACCACAACAGTGCTCACCACCTATAAGATCTGGAAACTCATGGGCGAGGACTGACCAGGAAAAAGCAGAGGCCGCCGCCCATCTTGCAAATGTCTTTAGGCCTAATGAAATGGACACCTTAGAAGATCCAGAAATCGATCAAGTGCTACAGCAGGACATGCAGCTCTGTCTTCCTCTGCGTCCTACATCACCAAGAGAGGTAGCTAGGGAAATCACCAAAATGAATCCCAATAAAGCCCCTGGATTCGATTTGATTACCCCCAGGCTACTAAAAGAGCTCCCAAAAAAGTGTATTGTATTCTTAACTATACTTATCAAAGCCACTCTAAGAAATCTCACATATACCGGCACTCTGGAAAATATCACAAATAGTAATGATACACAAGCCTGGTAAACCACCAAACGAAGCATGATCGTATCGTCCTATAAGCCTGACTCCGGTGCTGTCAAAACTTTGGGAAAGGATCGTTCTTGCGCGACTGACACCTTGCCTAGAGATAGAGCATATTATACCAGACCACCAGTTCGGGTTCCGAAAACAACACTTAACTATCGAACAAGTTCATAGGTGAAGCATCGCGATGAAAGATCCTCTCTCTACACCTGCAAAGCCGGGGTGCCCCAAGGTTCTGTGCTTGGCCCTATCCTCTATCACATCTACACTAGTGATTTTCCTCAGACCCCTGAAGTAGCCATTGCAACCTTCGCGGACGACGCGGCGTTCCTCGCTTGTAATAGTGATCTCGACAGGGCAAGCAGATTACTCCAAGTGCAAATGGACCACACTAGCACCTGGCTGACAAAGTGGTGGGTGCCTTTCACTTGGACAGAAGGATGACATGGAAGAACCACATAAAGAACAAGCGCAATGAGATAAATTCAGATTTAAAAACCTCCTTTGGCTACTAGGAAGACAATCTGTGCTGTCACTGAGCAATAAGCTCAAAGTATATTGCTCCGTTATAAAGCCTATATGGACATATGGGATCCAACTGTGGTCATCGGCATGCAAATCCAACATCATGTGCCTCCCGAGAGCGCAAAATAGTATTCTGAGCGATATGATATTCATGGATATGAAAGTTGCGGGCATACCAGGGCGCCGATGATAAGGTCTTATCATCGGCGCCCGCAACTCAGAAATCCATGAGTATCTGGAAATTTCAACAATAATAGAGGAAGCGAAGCGGTACTCAGCCAACTACAAAGATCGACTAGGAACCCACCCGAACCCTTTATCCCACGCGCTGTTGCAACCAAATGCAATCAAGAGACTCAAAAGAGCCGACGTGCTGCCTGACTAGGGGAGTTAGGTTGATGGCCCTACGATTGGCCGATTGGGCTAGTAAGCATTGGCTTACTAGCCCAATTATTTTCCAACTTGTGTTCTTCATCTATTTAATTAGAAGTAAGCTGTATAAATAAATACTGTACACTGCGCACTACTTATCACAGAATTATGATGTAGTCATGGGAAAAGTATACCTGGTATAGTTTACACCTCAGCTCTCTACATAGATAACTTAAGATAAGCATATATCTACTCATAGGCATGCATATTTTTTTAATTATATAAAAATACGTAACTTTTTATAAAAATCATAATTATATAATTACATAGCTTTACCTCAGCTTTAAATTGGTACTATTATTGTCAACATTCATTCAATTCTTGGTTGTGTATTTTAAAAATTCAATAAAACCTGTTAAAAATCCTAAAAAAAATCTATCATTAATTGTTATGGCCCTCCTCCTTAGCTCCAATCAGGGCTCACAGTTGGTTGTTCTTTGTCCGATGGCAGATTGGCAGATCTCACATTGAACGGAATGGCAAGGCTATAATGGTTTTAATACCTTGATGTGTACCTTGAGAAATACTATCCCATTTCTCTAATAGCACTCCCTTCAATTCATTAAGGTTGTGGGAACTTGATTCCTTGCTCAGAACCATCTTTTCAGTGTCCCTCAGGTGCTCAATGGGATACATGGGCTGAGTGACGGGTGACCATTGTATGTATATTCACTTTATCTAGGATCTACTGAGTGATACACTCATGTGCCATCTGTGCTACAAGTACTTACACCAATCTTATTAATAAAGTTCTCCAAAAAGATCTATGATGTACAACAAAAGTATTATAAAATAAATAATAGTGGGTACCCACTCTCAGAAGTAACCATGAACATTTTAAAATCTGAGGCTCAGAATGCCAGTGCATTCCACATATATTTTTCAAATATTCCATATATTTTTATAACTATTTTGTAAACTATAACTCCACCTTTTACATTTTGAGCCCACAATCTGTCTCTTTTAAAAATAAAATAAAGAATTACTTCAGCAACAACTCAGATCAAATAAAAAGTTTTTATTTGATCTGAGAGCAACATTTTTTTAACAATGATGCAAATTAGCATTTCAATTACATTAACAAGATGAAATACAGTCAAAAAATCATGGGATAAACATATGATCTAGCTTAACTATCTGTGTTTATGTAACCACCGTTCTTCGAGAATTCAGGATTACTCAATTTGAGGTTCTTGAAATCATGATTAAAGTGTTTATAATAAAGATTCGACTACTCGAATTTGTCTATTACGCATCGGTTTGTACACTTTGTCTGATCTATTCTCGCTTTTAAACAATGGTTATAGAAATAGACGACTATATTACCTTGATAATATTCGCCTTATGTTGTCGTAGCAAATCTAAATGGTGAGGGATTGCCACTTCGTTAAACTTGGTCAATGAGAACTCCACTCGCTTTAGAGGCAATTTGTTATCGTCGTCCATAATGTACAAAATAATTTATTAGTTACATATATCGTTCTTGTGTTTATTTTGAATTTAATATCGTCTTGACGTCTTACTGACTTACGTCTATCACTACTAGAGATGAGTAGCTCGCGAATGAGAGATAAAAATGAGCTAGCTCTTTGTTTCCAATCTAGCTCTCACTCACTCACTCGCTGAGAGACTAGCTCTCCGGCTCAATTAGTTCAATGAATCTTCATTGTAAATCGATCTTTATTTTTGTGGAGACAAAGTAGAAAGTGCTTAAGCATATTTACATATCTAGCTCGCTGATCGCTCACATGTTGTAATGAAAGGGTATGTAAGTATATCTCTCGCTCACCGAATAACTCATTGACTCAGGATTCAATTTGAGCTAAATGAGCTAAAGAGCTAAAAGAATGATATATCTCTTTTGATTGAAAGAGCTATATCTCTCTTTTCTTTTCATTGAGCTATTTCTCGCATCTCTAATCACTACCACTAACACAGCCACGACCGACACACACACACTAGAGATGAAACGAATATACTTAGCTAGAACCGTCAACAGATCCAAGGAACAGGTAGGTATTTAACGATACTGGGTGGCACCTACTCCAACTTTTAAAATACTCGATCCACCCAGTATCACTGTGCCTGCGCGTATAAATTTGAATTTGAACCTTATTTCAATTCAAATAAAAGTAAATATACTCTGTCTATTTTAACCAATACTCGATACTAGTCGGCACTTTATTCAACCAAATACTAGGCATACTAGGCGGACATTATACACTAGGTACAGTCAAATCAAAATCATTTATTCAAATACTATATATATTCAAATACTATAAAGCGGCGGTAGCCTAATGGCTAGGGACTTGCAATCATGTGGTTGCCGGTTTGAACCCCACCCATTGCACTACCGACGTGAACCCACTTGTAACACAAGCATTTTAGCTTAGCACGAGGGGTTAACAAGAATACTAGTAATGTGCGACCCACATTGCTAGTAAGCTTCTTTTTAAAATAAAAAAATAAAAATAAAATATATGACAAAATATTAGTTACATAGTCTTACTTAGGTGTCTTATTTACATTAAATTATGTGCCTGAACTAGGTAATCCTGTGTTTCAGTCGAGAAGACAGTGGGTTTTAGCTGTTACCTGACCCACCCTAGGTGGGCCGGCGGCGTCTAAGTGGGTCAGGAAACAACTATAACCCACTGTACTTTGTAAATACTCGATCCGATACAATACAGAGTATCGAGTACGGACTAGTATTTGTTGGGTAATCTTGTTGGCTGATTACCATTTTATTATTATAGATTACTATGAAAAATTTATTAAAATATACGGTTCGATGTACCTAGATAAATATTTAACGTCGACAGTCCTAAGCCTGTATAAAGTATGAAGAGAAGTTTACAATTCATTACGTATCACATCCGCAGCCATACGCGTACTTTATGGACTAGGTGGAACAGGTATTTGGATCTAGTATTTATTCGGAGTCTCGACTCGACTCATCTCTAACAAATACTACAATACAGTTTGTTAGAAACAAAGACATTTAATATACTAGTACTATTAAATCTCTTTGGTTAGAAATAAGTAAGCCGATCGAGATCGAAATCGAGCCGTTCCAAACTACCACTTTAATGAAATGTTTTAATACATAAATATTGGGAATTAGTAAACAAAATAAGAAAGTTAGTCTAAGCTTTTACACGTATTCAGAGACTCCAATAGACAAACTGACATCTTCTATCGCATTCACACAAGAAAAAGAGCAACTTACGACGAAAAAGAAATGAAACAGGATGATGAGCACGTGCCGTGCTTTTTCAAGGTCAGCATACTACTTTGATAAACAAAGCTTGACAGCTGACGTGCAACTAGCTATCGTCTTCCTATTAAAACAGTTTTTACCTATTAAATGATAAGATATTCATGTTATATTTTGTTTTGAACAATGTAGACTTACTATTTCAACCATTTTTTTCAAAAAACATGGTGCGTTGTAGCTTCGAACAGTGTAAAAGTGGTAGCGGAACGAAATGCCAGGATTGTCTTTGCAGTCGTAAGTTAACCACTCTTTCTCAGTTACTAAGCATTCAGTTACATTTTCTTATGTTGATATATTGTGTCTAATGTACTCTAGACGGAAATTCATTTGTAAAAAAAGCACATAAATAACAATTATAAATTCTAACCTTTTTTTTTTTTTTAATTTATTTTACGGCCCTGGATACAAGTCCTTTAAGCCTAACTTATTACTAATAATACAGTTGTTATGTACTTATGATTACAATTTTCCTACAGTGTTAACAATAAATCTATAAATAGGCTTAAAATAAGCATGTACGGATAAAATATATTTAAGGTTCGATGGAACTAGTACGTCTTTATCAATTAAATTTTGTAGTTCTGTCACTAGTATCAAACGTTCCAATTTAAACTTTTGACAGTGCATGAAAATATGTTCAAGGTCAGAGACCTTATCACAACGATCACATTTTGCTTCAAGTTCGGTTATAATTTTCAGTTTTGCAAGATGAGCTGGAGTTTTGCAGTGTCCAAATCTTAGTCTGTTTATGGTAGTAATAAAGTTTCTGCTGTTTGCATCTTTACTTTTGTGATACCAGGGTTTTAGCGGCGGGGCATTCTGAATATCTGTGTACCACTTGCCTTTTTCTAGACTAATAATCTTCCAGTAATCATGCCACAGTTTCTTCAGATTAGCAGATAATAGTTCATAAAAATCTGTGAATGGAACTTTTAGTATATTAATGTGGTCTTCATCACAATCTCCTCGTGTTGCTTTATCTACAACTTCGTTTCCAGAGATACCGCAATGAGACGGTACCCATTTAAATTTTATACATTTGCCTCTCACATTTAATTCTAATAAAATCTGTCTAATATTGTACAAAATAAAATTTAAACTATATCTAAAGGAATCATTTTTTAAGGCTAACAAAACACTTTTGCTGTCAGTGACAATTAAAATATTGAAAGTATTTACAGTGTTAACATAAAGGAGTGCTCTATAAATGGCATAGCATTCAGCTGTAAAGATGCTACAATGGGGATCTAATTGAAAACATTTGGTTTGTTTAGCTTGTGGGTCATAATATGCTGAAGTTACTTTATTTGAGGTTTTTGACCCATCTGTATACAGTTTATAGATGTTCGGTTCACTGTGTACATACTTTAAAAATTCAGACTGATTATTAACCTTATTCAAGTCAGTGACAATTAAATCATTTTTTATACAAGTAAAATCAGTTTTATATAATGGTAAAGAATTAAAAGAATTGATGTTACTGCATAAATTCTTGACATATAGTGTTATAGCTAAAATTTCTGGTATATGTTCAGATACAAGTGATTGAGCATTAATATCAATACTATTTGTTAGGCTCTGTGGAAGATCTTGTCTTGGTAAAATTCTATCTAATATAAATGTATTGTTAGTAGCTAACATTTTCAGTGTGAAAAATTCTGCAATCTGTAACCGTCTTAATTTGAGAGGCATTATACCTGATTCTGATTCCATTGCATTTATTGGAGTTGAGCACATGGCACCAGTAATTATTCTAAGTGCTTTATTTTGTATCAAATCTAATTTCCTGAGATAGCTAATATTTGCATTCATGTAAGCTAAACAACTGTAGTCAAAGTGACTTCTCACAATACTTTTATACAACATAGATAAGACTTTTGGGTCTGAACCCCAATGAACACCGGCTAGAGAACGTAATATGTTTAAACCTTTACTAGCATTCTTTATAATATAGTTAATATGGGTCTCAAATGTTAATTTTGTATCTAAACATACACCAAGAAATTTCTTTTCATTGAACCAATTCAAAGCATTATTATTAAAGTGAACTGAAGGGATTTCAGCAAAATCTAAAACTTTTTTACAAAATATCATGGCACCACTTTTGCTAACATTAATGTCAAGTTTTAAACTGTCATAAAATTTATGAACTTGACACAGACCTTTGTTTAAGTTCCCAATGGCCATGTTTACATCATTATTTACACTATATACAACAATATCATCAGCAAACAATAAACATTTAACAGAGGACTCTGTTAAATGTCCATTAATTTGTGAAGTATATAAACTATATAACAAAGGGGAAATAGTGGAACCTTGCATTGTCCCTTTATAAACATGTCTAGGTCCATGTAAAATATTATTATATTTAACATACATTACTCTGTCATATAAAAAATTAAATATCCATTTACAGATTTTCCCTGGTACACCAATATCACTGAGAATCTGAATAAGAATAGAAGGGTTAACATTATCAAATGCTCCACTAACATCAAGAAAAGAACAGGCTGTATATGAGTGACTATGGAAGGAATTTTTAATATCTGTGATAAGAGCAATGAAATTTTGTGCTGCATTTCTACCTTTACGGAAACCAAACTGTTGTTCTGGTAAGATATTATGTTTCTCACTATAATACTCTAATCTAAACTTTAACATACATTCAAAAAGTTTACCTAAACAGGATGACAGTGATATAGGTCTGTATGAATTACAATCATTCTCAGGCTTATCAGGTTTCAGGATTGGAATGACACATTGTGTTTTCCAAGAATCTGGGATAGTGTTGGACATCCATAGCAAGTTATAAATTTCTAACAATGTCTGTTTAGCTGTTATGCTAAGATTCTGAATGACTTGATATGGAATTTCATCAAGACCAGGTGTTGTGTTTTTTCTAGATCTAATAGCAATTTCGAATTCTTTAAAAGTAAAAGGCTCAGAGAGGAAGTAGCTTTCAGTGTTTCCTGCTAATTCGAAAATATTTTCTAACCTTGATGTATCTATATCTTTTTCAGGTGGAGATGTAGGGGCATATTTTTCCAAGAAAGAGGGGATCCATTCATCATTTTTTGGGGGTTTTTTATGTGTCACACGTTTAAATCTACGAATGTAGTTCCAAATCATGCTAACAGGTGTGTATCTATTGAATGCTTCACACAACAATCTCCATCCAAGTTTCTTTTTCTCACAAAGCAATTTTTTTTTTCTAGCATCTACCTTTTTATATTGTATATAATTATCTATTGTAGGGATTAGTTTATAATTATTCCATGCTATTTTACTATTATGGACAGCTGTTGAACACTCAATGTCCCACCAAGGAACCGGTTTTTTTATTTTATATGGTTGTTTATTTATCATTTTGGGAATACATATCTGTTTTATATTATATAAAATATCGCAAAAACTATTGTATATATCAAGTGCGTTACCAGTTTTAAAGTTTAAATTAATGAATGCTTTTTCACTTTCAGCATGAAACTTGGACCAGTCTGCCTGATTGTATATAAAGCGCTCCGATGGATACCCTACCTCGTATTTATCTACAGAAGTCTGGATATTTACAACTGTTGGAAAATGATAGCTTCCCATTGGATCATCATATACTTTCCAATCACATAATGGTGCTATTGTGGGACTCACACATGTTATGTCTATAGCAGATTGATTATGTCGTATAGACCCGACAGTGGTTGGTTCACCTGTGTTCAAAATGCAAAGATCACATTGATCTAACAAATTAAACACATCATTACCTCTAGAATTGGTAGATAAGCAACCAAACGCGACATGATGAGCATTCAAATCACCTGAAAGCATAACAGGTTTAGGCAAATTATCTATGATTTGTTTTAACTTATTGCATCTAAATCGCCCACCTCTTGGAGGACTGTATGTAGAAAGAAGGGACAAGTCACCTAAATTTGTTTTAATTATAATGGCAACTGATTGAAGATATTCATAGAAAGGAGTATGAACTATTTTGTATTTAAAAGTATTTTTTATTAATATAGCGACACCACCATGTCCACTAGATCCATTCTGTTTAATGATATCATAACCAGAAACACTGAAATTAGTCTTATCTTTGAGCCAGGTTTCATTCAACATGCAAATGTCTATATCGTTATCAGAAAGGAAGTTAATTAACAAAGGTTTTTTATTATTAACACTCTGAATATTAAAATGAGCTATTGTAATATATGTCTTAATTTTACAATTATTATTTTTAAAGTGACTATCCATATTAAACTAAGTTTGATAAGAAAACATCTTTTATTTTATTTAATGTCAATGGCTCTGTTCCAGATGAATTTGCTAATGCTACTAAAGACTTAACTATGGCATTTAAAATTATTTCATTATTAGCAATTTGTTGAATTTCTGTTTTCTTATCTATTACATTGCTTTGTTTATTCACAGGAGTATTAACAGATTTATTTACAGCATAATTAGCAGATTTATCTACAGACTTGGGTTTTAAAGGTGGGAAGTTATTATTGTCTTTAACTAATGAGGCAAATGTATGGTTTTGATTAACAATCATATTACGTTTTTCTTCAATTTTCTTCTTTTTAATGGGACAATCCCGAGATATGGCAAGATGAGCCCCGCCACAATTAATACATTGTAAGGTATCTGAAATACATTCTTTGTAGAAATGGTTTCCTGAACATGAGGAACACATCTGTTCCCCTCGACAAACTTTCGCAGAGTGGTTGAATTTAAAGCATTTGTAGCATTGAATAAGTGGTGGTACATAAGTATTTACTTGGTATCTGAATAAATTTAAAAACACATATTTTGGTAATGTTGTGGAAGAGAATGTTATTGCTACTGTAGTTAACGGTACCAATTTCTTTTCTGAGTCTCTCTTTAAAAATCTTTTTATAGATATAACATCTGCATCACATGTAATATTTTTATAAATATCTTCATTGGATATATCAGTAGGAACGAATTTGATGATGCCCACTTTTTCAACCAAGTGAGCGGGAATGAAGGCACGTAGATTATATTTTCGTAAAAAGTTATCAAATTTAAGGAAACTATTAGCTGCAGCTGCTTTTTTGAAAGTGATGCCTATCTTGTAGGCATTAATGCGATACACACTTATAATTCCTTTAACATCGTCTGTAAATAGTTTGGTCAGTTTGATTGGGTTACGGTTCCCAATTTTTTCCTTTTCTTTTGATTCTACATATACGGTATATTCGGTACTTGAATTGTTCTCCAAGAATAATCTTGTGTAATTAGTTTTAAAAAACATTTTATACTTCTCTTCCTCCGATATGCCGGCTATCCTCGACATCTTTCGTTTTCGGTCCGAAGACTCATCTCCGTCACTATCTTGACCCATACTGGGTAAGGAGTATTTATAAGTTATTGAAAACTCACTAACTGTAATATATATTTCAACCAAGCAAGCAATAATAAAATTAAATAATTAAATCACGCGCGCTTAGTTTGACTTCCCGCCAAAAAGTCTCTAAATTCTAACCTAAAACTTAGGTGTTGCCAACTTTTCTATAAATTATTACCTACTATTATGGGAAAAAATAATACGTATTCTGAAGTTTGTATTAATTTAATATCTGAAATATTTAATGGCTTGTTGCAGTTTTCCTGGACCTGATAATTTACGTCGGAATTGGATTGTAGCTACAGGACGAACAGTTTGGACACCAAAATCATCAAACTTTGTAGCAGACATTTTGAGAAAAAATAAGTCAAAAAGGAAAAAACTTTCACTGTGATACCCTAATTCCCTTGTTTTATTTAAAACAACCGTGTAAAATCAATAAAAGCTTAATAAAAATAAACATGTTCTATTACTTAGCCACGAAGCCGGAACCTACTAACACATTAGGAATGGCAATTATGTAGAACCACATCATCATCATCCATTGTCAATCTGCTGCGTCTTTTTGTCATCGTATGCCTTTACCGATCGATAATAATCGATTTATCAGCTACTTTATCAGCGTAATTTTCAGGCTCCCTTACATACGTGCTAATACATATTCTCAAAAATTGTGGGGTACATTTTTTCTCACAAGGTAACCCTAAATATAGTGACGCATTCTTTTTTGTCTCTTTCTGCGCCACGCTTTGCCGGTGTCTATTGGATTCTCTGTCTACGCTTTTACAAGTCTATATTTTAATTTTTTTTTACTTAGTGGCGCCGACCCGTAATATTATGTACGCGTTCCACTTGGCGTTCACAACGATCAAAATGCTCCTTTAGTCGTTCCACATGACAACCGCGGTCTTTGTGGTCGCGGCGACAAGTCACTCATGATATCATAACTGACGCCCACGATGACCCATCTAAAAAGGTGGGTCGAAGTGATCGTTGAGAAAATCCTAAACTCCGTTTCACTTGAGTTTACGGCAACGCTCACAAGCACGAGTGAGCGTGATCGTTGTGAGCGCAAAGTGGAACGCGTCCTATGTATTCTGTGTTTTTATATTCATGATAGGCCTACGCTTGACCTATGGAGGGTAGAAGAAAAGGAGGACCGTCTTAAGGGGGAGGTCGAAAAAGTGTCCACTTGTATACAGCAAATTATGGTTCGAAAACTCACCGAACTAGCGCTAGTGTAGCAAGTGGAAATTATATGAATGTAGCAGCAGAGTGAAGTGTGCTGAGTTGAAAAATTTTACATTTCTCTTGACTTCTCTAATTTAAGAAATATGCAGTATTTAAAATCTCAACTATTTACGTAGTCAACTGTAATTTAGTAAATAATAACGTATGAAACGCCTGAAATAACGTGCATAGTGTTTGTTTTTATGCAATTTCGTTGATACATTTGTGTTATTTTAATGATTTTATTGTTGTTAATACAAAAAGAACAAATATAGACGCAATGGGAAAACTTTGTTCAGTGAAAAGTTGTCCAAGTGGACGAAAATTTAAACGTTAAGGCATTGATACGTCTCAACCTAGATCTTTTTTTTGGCCAACAGTATGTATAATCAATTTGTATTAACTATTTAAATTTTCTTTCCTTTTTTAATTTAGTAACGTACTCTAATAATTTGTGGCGCTCTTTTTAAAATTCTTCCACTTGCTACTACAGCGCCACCTTAATTTGATCCCTTTCAATGGACACTTTTTAATACACTGAGATGGTCCTCCTTTCTTTCTACACTCCATAGCTTGACTGCTAGTTCGCCTGACAGTAACGGTCACAAGCACAGAACAGATAAAGAGGTTAGAAAGGAAATAGTTTCCGATTTGTATAAGAACCAGTGTTGCCGCTTGTCTCCCACCCTTTACCTCAACTACAAGCAAAAGACCAATACGTACGCGGATTACGCTCACAATTAAACCACACACACTTAAATCTCGAGTTTTCTATTAGTTCTCACACTAACGAAAATGATGCGCTCGACGTACACCCACACACGCGCAAAAGCAATAATAAGTAATTTATTGCTTTTGCGCGGGTAAGGGTGTACGTCCCACGCTACGATTTTGAAGCTTGCTTGGTGCACGTGACTTTCGCAGTAAACGCAATATGTTGCGCGATCGCTCATGTAGTACAAGATGGTACCCATGTATTGCAAGCAATGTATAATGTTTCATCTGATTCCGATTGTGTCGTTTTTGTCTACAAACTACATAGTACTATTGTAATAATGGAGAATGTTACTAGGTATGCCAAATCGCTTGAAATGTTGTCTCAATAGAGCCTGTATGTATACAAATACACTATTTTTTGTTGTAGTCAAAAATACCTAGTAGTTTTGATTTTATAGGCATTCAAAGTTTCGAAAAATATCGAGTCCCGCTAACAGTCACGTGACCGCTTGTGACGTCATACCACAATGCGCAGCGCGGGCCGCAGCCCGCTTGGTATAAACATAGTGTAATGAAATCTAATTACACTATGCCTATCAAGTCGCCAGCGGTTATAGTAGTACACTACGTGTAATAGCTTGCGCAGTATTTTGTTGTGTTTTCGTCCGCGTATTAACTTAATATTCCAATAATGGATTAATATAACATAACATACCATCACGCCTGTATTCCCCGAAGGGTTAGGCAGAGGTGAACTAATGTAAGTAAAATAGATGGATTAATGGTTGCGCATTATTTATCAACAAATAGTCATTTCTAAAATTTATCAACAAATTGTCAGTCATAAAAGCTGCGAGGAATAAAAACGTCAAAATGGTCTTCACAACAATGACTTGTATGTCGTACGTTGTACTTTTATCTCCAAATGGACTTAACCTCTTCATAATAAATATTAGGAAATCATGTGTTGTGCCTAAATGTAAAAATACAACTACCAATTGACCGGAAAAATTGTTTTTAGGGTTCCGTAGCCAAATGGCAAAAAACGGAACCCTTAAAGATTCATCATGTCTGTCTGTCTGTCCGTCCGTATGTCACAGCTACTTTTCTCCCAAACTATATGAACTATGCTGTTGAAACTTGGTAAGTAGATGTATTCTGTGAACAGCATTAAGATTTTCACACAAATATAGAAAAAAAAACAGAAAATTTTGGGGGTTCCCCATACTCAGAACTGAAACTTTAAAAAAAATATGTGTGGGGCATCTATGAATAGGTCTTCAAAAATGATATTGAGGTTTCTAATATCATTTTTTTTCTAAACTGAATAGTTTGCGCGAGAGAATCTTCCAAAGTGGTAAAATGTGTGTCAATATTAAGACAGCCCCGCCCCCTGTAACTTCTAAAATAAGAGAATAATAAAACTAAAACAAATATATGATGTACATTACCATGTAAACTTCTAACGAAAATTAGTTTGAACGAGATCTAGTCAGTAGATTTTTTTAATACGTCATAAATCGTAATGGTACGGAACCCTCCGTGCGCGAGTCCGACTCGCACTTGGCCGGCTTTTTATCTATATTATTATGGCACTAAATAAATAAATAGCTTTTATCCATTCTTTTCGCATTTTAACGTCTTTTGGAACAATAAAAAAATCTATCGGAACTATCCCGAAATTGGATCTTATTCAGGAACACTGGGCTACAACAATGTCCGAGTCTCAGTCTACAGAGTGACGAAACAGTTCTCTTCGACAGTTTAGGGCATTTAAAGAACCAAGGCCTGCGTTCGATATCGGGTTTTATAACTGCATAGTATTTGCCCTTGGTTTTAGAGGTCGTCTTCCATGTTTCAGTCCACGAGTTAAATAACTTGGGCTTGGCACCATCCCGCAAATCGTAGTTATGAACCATGTAGTGCTTTCGATCAACCGGATTCGATGTGGCATACTTTGCTAACGAATCAGCGCACTCATTGCCAACAATTCCCGAGTGACCGGGGATCCAGGCTATCTTGATATCCAAACCGTTTTGGGAACAATCAAATAACAAGTTCTTAATATCTACAATGATTTGACTATGGATTTTATGAAGTTGATTTTGTTTTAAGGCCTGAATGCTACTATGGGAATCTGAAAAAATTACTGATCTTGTTATTTGATGGGATTTAATATAGTGTATGGCTTCAAGGATAACAATGCACTCTCCTGTAAACACTGATGCTTCTGGTGCTTGAAAAAGTAGAGCGATCCTAGGATTTTGGAAGTAACCCGCCACACCAGTACTTCCTGTTTCGGACAATTTCGATGCGTCAGTGTAAAAGAAATTCCATCCTACCCAGTAACGCTTGAGAGCTAACTCAAAGTCGTCTTTCGCGTTCTGGATATTCTTTGATATACCCAATCCCAAGACGGTTTATGGTACGAAATGAATCGTCTCATATGCGATGGAGAAGACCGGGATAGTGGGATATTGACAAATTGGCGCAGAGAGTTGTGTAAGACTAAGTTCTCTGTACCCATTTATCAATAAAGGAACTGTTTTACTGTTCCAATAAGGGGAGGTATTAGAGGTGAGGTCGATCTGCTCTAAAATGTGGAGTAAGGGATGGGATGAAAGGGAGAAAACTTTAGATAGGAAGCGGTCTGCCAAATATTGTCTTCTTAGATTTAGGGGCGGCTCTGCACGTTCTACTTGAAGCGCATTTATGGGGGAGGATTTCATGGCTCCAATGATAATTCTCAAACATTTGGCCTGGATGCCGTCCAACTTTTATAGCGCTTCTTTATTGCATGGCTCAACAAGGAAGCTGCAGTAACCGAAAACGCTTCTTGTTAACGCATTATAGACAACGTTTTACCCTTAAAAAAGGATTTTAACACATTTTCACCAAACTGTCACTGTCGGTAGTGTCAGTCAGTGCACTAGTGTAATGTCAGTCAGAGTCAGACAGACAGACGGCCAAGCTGTTGTTGGTAGCTTTGGCAGTTGGCACAGATTAGTAATAATTTGTATAAATATTATAATGTGCAAAACTTGCTTGCAAATTGTTTAATAGTTGTTTATTAAATGGTGTTTAACGTTTGGAATTAATGAATAGCTAATTACTTCTTAATGCAGCCTAGTTAAATAAATAGAGCACATTATTGTGTTCAAACAATAATTACATTTATACATCTAGTTCTGTTACAATGGATGTGGATACAGGTATGCGATTAGTTTTGTGTTCATAACCTCAATTTCATACAATTTGTTGTTGGGCTCGAATGTTAACAATACTATGATTTTGAGCTAAACCCAAAATTAGTAATAAGATAATATTGTATTTTACGGCTCTGAAATTTTATATGTAGGTACCCACCTACCGACTAGGCAGAAAGCTTTGATTTATCACAAATTAACGTTTTAGTATTAACAAGTTTTTTGGAATTGATGACATCAACCAAATCGATACCTACGTAAAAAGCCCTATTTCATAGGGGTGACTGAAAAAACCCCCTTGTCTAATTGACTGTTATATTCTTCTTAGGAGTAGATAATTATATATTTACAAATATGTTTGCCATTGACACGATAAGAAGAAGAAGAAGGAGTTGTTTCAACACTTGCATAGTTGTCATGCTAACTCTGCTGATCAAATCAGTACACTGTATGATATACCTTATAAGCTAACATCCTACTTCCTATCCTATCCTACTTCCTACTATCCTACTAATATTATCCTACTTCCTATCCTACTAATATTATAAATGTGAAAGTTTGTGAGGATGGATGGATGTTTGTTACTCTTTCACGCAAAAACTACAGAACGGATTTTGATGAAACTTTACAGTATTATTGTTTATACATCAGAATAACATATAGGCTTTAAATTATAACGATATTTTGGGAAATTCCCACGGGATTGGGGAAAAACTATTCCATGCGGACGAAGTCGCGGGCAAAAGCTAGTATATTATAAATCTATCAGTTTGTGTTAGTATCTTACTTTAACCTATGTTATTAAAACATCACTGCAATCTGGTGGCATTTGTCTATCAAAGCAATGGAACACCACTCCTTGCAGCCAAAAGTCCTCATTCATTACAAACTGCAGATAACTAGTACTTGCATAATTATACCTGTTTACAAAACCCATACCCTATTTGTGGTAAATATAAGAACATTGTCCTGAACAAAAGTAGAATCAGTTCTTTAACAGGTGTAGATGACTTGTTGTTATTTTTTCAGGAGGAAGACGCTCACACTCTGGCTCCCGCAGCCGCAGTCCATCAGTGAGTGTCATTGACTCAATATTATGTTTTATGTAGTCACATAGTGTGTTACTCCTTCATAAGTCTAATGATCCTAAGCATGACTGCTATGCTTAATGTCCTGGTTTTGCTTTGCAGGCCAAGCAAAGAGTTATTGGTTTTTATATGAAATTCTCAGTATTAACTCTGAGTTTGGATTTGTGCTTCGTTAATAGCAATAGGCTCACCGTCACCTCTATGTATTGGATAAATGTGGGTAACTATACTGTAAGTAGTACACCGTCACCTGACCAGTAGGTGAATACAGTGTGTTTTCACTATCACACGTTTCCAAAGTGTGTTTTACAAGTAACAGTAGACTGTTGACTTTAGTTATCTGGTAGAATTATACAGTTTAGTCTGTGGTTTGCGCTTAGTTATTATCTTGGGTGACGTTAAAATGTTGTTAAAACATTGTAATAAATTTTATTAGGAAACTGATAAGTGAAAAAATGTAACATGGGAAACTTATTCTAATAATCCATAGTATACAAAATGAAAAAGCAATACGAAAATAATTTTTCACGCCCAGGCCTCAATATTTTTGTTTGAAAGGTGAATTAGTCGGGAGTGTAAATGCAATTATCGGGGGTATTTTTAATTTATATAGTAGTTATTATTTTATGCCAGATAGAGAATGCATTATATATTGCTCGTTGTGGACGTCACACCGCATTTACCATACAATATCTATATGTACTGTCATTTTTCAATAGAATGACATAAAACATACTTACTAATAATAACACAAATTAAATACAGAATATCTGAAGAGGGATAATACTTACTTTAAAAGTAATAGATATATACATAATTTGTCACACCTGTTACCCATGGGTGTAGGTGGGGACTATGAATTTCCATTAACACACCACTTTCGCTTCATCTATGTTTGTTAAAGTCACCCGGTCCAGTGTCTAACGTCTACATCTATATAAAGTTCTTACAACAAAAAGACTATCTAGCAGTCTCCGCAATAGACTCCTGAAGTGTTACATTTGGCCAGTCCTACTGTATGGTTGTGAGTCTTGGATCATCAAAGAAGACCTCCACAAGAGACTAGAATCGTTTGAAATGTGGGCGTATCGCCGTATGCTCCGCATAAGCTGGACAGATAAGGTCTCAGAAAGACAAGTCCTCAAACAAATGAGACGAGAGAAGCCCGAACTTGTACGTACCATCAAACAGAGAAAAGTTGCGTACCTTGGACATGTTTTAAGACATGAGCGTTATCAACTGCTGCAGACAATAATGATGGGAAAAGTTCCGGGCAAAAGAAGTGTTGGAAGAAGGACTTCATCCTGGCTCCGCAACATCCGACAATGGACTGGGATAAGGAAAGTGGAAGATCTGTTCAGACTGGCTCTGAACCAAGAAAAATTTAATAGGATGACTGCCGACCTTAAGTAGTGGAGAGGCACCCAAAGAAGAAGAAGAACAAGTCACTATCCAGTGTAGATGTCACCAACATATTTGTTACCCATGGGGAACAAACACACACAAACATCCCATGTCGGTCATGCATATAAATACGTGTAGGCTTTATTTACTTTGGGGCTAGAACATATTCCAATCTTGAGGAATAGTACTTAGAAGATGTGCAGCCACGACGATGCCTGCTGTCATCTCTTCTATGCCAGTAGCTAATGTCCACCAACTTATTGAGTTGATAACATGGTTGATGCCTGCTTAAGAACACTACACTCGAATGCTACTCTTGATTATCACGGTAATGTTAACGATAAAATTTTTTCTTCCAGGCGGGGTCTGAATCAAAGATGTCACACGATGGATCAACACATTCAAGATCCGTATCGCGCTCCAAGTCGCGGTCCCGGTCGAAATCGCGCTCCAGGTCCAAGTCGCGCTCGCGGTCCAGATCGCGCTCACGG
>CAUEHA010000134.1:0-13294 GCA_958496365.1 Subacronicta megacephala | reverse complement strand
ATGGAAACGCCTAAAAAATACAAAAAGGTAGTACCTACCTACATACAGTTTTTTTCGGTCGTTTAGCCTGAAGTGCCAGACAGGCACAATTCCTAGCTCAGCTCCCTTCCTTCTTCGTTTCTCGTTGTGTTTTATTCGCACTGCCACTTACGACGACGTGGGTTATCAGCGAATAAAATATTTTTTGAATTTAAAAAGGACGATGAAATATCATTTATAAAAATATTCCTTGTGGTATTCCCGAGGGTATGTAGACTGGTCTAGATGAAAAACCGTTAAGAACAACAGTTTGACATCTGTTATCAACATATGAAGAAAACCACCTGAAAAATTCCCACTCTGTAGGTAATCTGTGTAGATGACGTCTACTTGTCTGCATTGAGACATGCAATCCGTCAAAAAGTCACTACAGCGAATGAGATATGACTTAAGTGTAGGTCAGCGATTGATCTTCGAATGGATTCTGATGCAAAAAACTGAAGTCATCACCAACATTTTATGACCGTGGTGGTCCACTGCTGGACGTAGACCTCTTTCAGTGAACGCTACAGAGCCCGAAAAAAACGGAAACCAGAACGCCCGTAATGCAGACTCCGTATACTTAAAACATTACTTTCGCGGATTTCTTAAGTATATTTGGTAGGTAGGTAGGTAAATGGATAAGTACCTAATTGCCTTAAATATATTTATTTTATATTATATTTACATTAGGCACCAGCACCACATTAGGTGGCACCTGCCGCTTCGCTCGGAGCTAGGGGCGCGCGAGCAGCTCGATGGCGGGCCGGTCCAGGCGCATGGCGGCGCGGCCCTCGCTGCGGCGCAGGTCGCGCGCGCCGAGCCGCTCGTAGAAGCCCAGCGCAGGCGCGTTGCTCTGCAGCACGTGCCAGTCCACGCGGTGCACTCCCTCGCTCACCGCCATCTGCACTCACCACATCACTCTTTTAACACAACTATTTTAAGACTATGTCCCTCCTCAGGACGTAATCTATCTCCTTGCCAATTTTATCGAAATCTGTTCATTGAGATTGCCATGCCATGTTCACAGTTGTTGAACCACCAGTTGACGTTGTTGATTAAACATTGAATATAAGTGAGTCCGTAGTTTTTAACTCCTCATAAAATAAAATATATAAAACTTGTACAGAAAGTAGGTACCTATGTCATAAAATACTTCTTAAGGTGTTCGGCAACTAAAATAGTGACTTCAACAATATAAAACATAAAATAAGCTAAGTAACGAGCCCCAAGAGAAAAAATCACCGTGACCTTAAAGCAGTGAATAAATAAACACATAAATAATAATATAAGTGGACAGTGATTAAATACTATAATTCCTTGTAATAATGCATCAAAGCACTAAAGTAAGTGAATTGATTAAATACATTAAGAATGCATCTATATTTCAGAATGTTCAACTAACATCCCCCAAAGAAAAACAATGCTATCTATAATCAGACTAGATATCGATTAGTAAAACTACTTAATAATCTTCAAAACAGTGCCATCTATTGCCAAATAACTGCACTAGAACTAACGCGATAGATTTACAAGTAGTACCTTATTATAGAGGGCGCTACATATCTTAAGTCTAGTGGTGCAGGTAACTACAAAACAGATGAAAAAAAAATGGAAAATCCGAGCCTCACGAGAAAGCAAAATTATAATACTAGGAGACCAATATGTACCTACGTAGATTTGCTAAGGACTTGATTTAACGCAGGTAGAATAGATGAAATGATAGCTATTATATGCACGTATTACATTAGTATGTAAAGACCATTTGTACATAGATCAGTAGGTCGTAAGTCATTATTTAGAAGAGACCAAAACCGTATCGCGTGTCATTACTTTCCATGCCAGAAGGTTTGGTAAAGTGGGTAAGGAAGCAGTAGAATTGGCTAGCGAAGAATGAGAGCGAGCCGCGGCCGCGGAGCACCTGGCATAGTTGTTGCAGCAGGCGCAGGCCGACGCCGCGGCGGCGCGCGCGCGGGCGCACGTACAGGTCCTCGATGTAGAAGGCCCGGCGCGTCCACGACGAGTACGCACGGTTGCACATGGCGTGGCCCACCAGCTCGCCCCCGCTCTCCGCCACCAGCACGAAGAACCACGCCGGCGATGACTCGAATCCATCCCGGACCAAATCTGCAATGCATATATGTTACCAGGAACACCACACCACAGCTTTGTCCCAATACCTACTAATTACTTACACTATAAATCAACTAAGATTATGGGTTCAACCATTGGAAATAATGATTTCATAATTTATAGATATTTAACATTTAAACTTCGTTTAAACCTGCTAGGGAAAAATGAACAAACAAGTATATTTAATGAAACAACTTATGAGGAAGCAGGAGCAGTAACTCTTTATTTATACTTCACAAAATAATACATGCATAAGTACACTCTTACGGTACGTACACATATAGTCTACAGCACACACGGGGTGTGTGTGCTGTAAATAATGCTCGTAGTAAACACTTATAACCCTATACACATTTTCACTTTTGAGTTAGGTAAAATTATTAATTTTGTTTATGTAATTTTTCGGGTCTAACTTTGATTTTCCGAAAAATAACCCCTTTGGAGGTGAAATGGGATAAATAACATTCACTGACTGAAACGTTTAATAAAAAATAACCCTTGGACCTAGAAAGCTTAAATTATGCATAGAGATTCCTTTTATGATAAAAGTAATTACCTATATACCTATTATTTTAAAAGAGTGTCCATGGTTTCTTGCCTGATTCTTCTCAGCATCTAGAGTACGTTTAATAAATGCTCGAAAAGGCTTATTTGAAATAAAAACATTTGAACTTGAACTTGAATTAGGAAGGATATTTGAAAATTCCAAACCTTAAGGGGTAAAATCACGGAATAGATAAATTTTATCTCTTCCGTGGGTAAAATAGAGGAAGGAAAAGGAATTCAAAAGTTCAACATGAAACTTCGGAGGAGCACTCCACTCCAAAAAAACAACGTATTTTATGATTATTCGAAAATAAACCGCTTGGTGAGTATAATGGGATACCTATACATGTAGAATGATTCTCTACTACTCATCAATGCCTAGACCAACCCTTGGATCTAGAAAGCTGAAATGTTTCAATGTATACTATGATATTTACAAAGAATATGATTTTTTTTCTAAATTTAACAGACTGCTAATGGGGTAAAAAGTAGGCCCAACATTTGTAGGGAAAATGGTAGGATTAGATTAGACATACCATCACGCCTGTATTCCCCGAAGGGTTAGGCAGAGGTGTACTTAACGTACACCCACAGTTCGCCGGTATGTTTGGGTCCCATGTAATAGGGGGCGAGCCTATTGCCATTCACCGGGCACAAATCCAGACTCCGAGCTGCTACTGAGAATTTCATAGAAAACTCAATAACACTTTGCTCGACCTGGAGATCGAACCCAAGACCTCTAGCGTAGCAGTCGCGATTAGGACCACTAGACCAACGAGGCAGTCAAGGCCGTACTTACGTAATCTCACAAACTATACCGAGTAGGGTGTTCTTACAGAGTGTATATCCCAGTTTTTTTTTCTAATTATATTATTAGCGTAATCCTAAGCATTTAGGGAAATTTCCGCAACATGCAACGCGAATTACAACGCGGGGAACAGCTATTTTCAATAATAATCTTCTTACATCCGGTAGTAAGTGACTAGTTCCGTATCGCCGAAGTGTGGCGAGTTGGCCACCAAGGAGTAGTCATTGAGCTTTGACTACTACTATTTAAATCAGTGAGAAGATTGCCAAAATTATGTGCCGTCTGGTTTGAAAGGTAACCGTTAAACCTATAACATGTGCACATTACCTACCCTACTTTTGGGCTCCTGTACAATACCGTATTATTCTTACTTAGCCATAATTCTATGCTAGCACAGTTAGGAGTGGTGGTCTGTGGCATCCTTGGCCAAGCAGTACAGAAGTAGAGTAGCAAGTAGGACTCACCGTCGACGGAGATACGTGGTCCCTCTGGCATGCCCTCGTACTCCGCGAGCTCCTGTAACACAATGGGCACAGCGCGATCACCAAGTAGTTAGCGCGGGGTCTTACTACACTAGCCTTTTAGGTACTTGGGGATCGTGCTGGAGCTTTGAATTAAAACAATGAGGTGCGATCGTGCGAAATAATTATTTCAGCGTTTATCACGCAGTAGCTTGTGTAGGCACAAGATATATCGCATCACCGTGCGCCGTGCGCCGCCTAGTATGTAGTAACCTTCCCCAAGCTCATAAATCAATGTGATCTGAATCTAATTTATACTGAGTGGTGGGTAATTCCGAGATATTTCAGCACTTACGATCGTTCAAATTTTCTAACATCGAACAATCGAGATGAGCTCTTAGTTTTGATTTGTGCCCCGTAAATGTGTAATGGCAATAGCATAGTGTAATAAAATCTAATTTCATTACACTATGACAATAGGCTGGTATATTTCGCCGGTAGGTTCACGCGCATGTAGGGGACATGCGCGTGAACCTAACCTTCCTACCGGCGAAATTTGCGTGTACATAATACTTACACCCGTGCCTTTCCCTTCGGGGAATACAGGCGCGAAGTTAAGTACCTGTATTATATTATGTTAAGTACACATTTATGTATTGTACGGTCGCGGTCGCCAGCACATCAAGTTGCCGCAAAATGACAAATTTCCTCAGTTGCTTTCGAAGTTAATCATCAACATTTTAAGGTATAAAATGACTTGGTATAATTTGTCAGTTTTGTATAACCCGTAAATAATAAACTATACCTACTTAGTTTTTGAAGTACTCAGCAAGTTACAGCAGATAGGTACAGATATTTATTTATATTTAAGACTAGTGTTTACATCAATAATAATACCTACATCGGTAAATAAAATTAGAATAAAAACACTACTTATATTAATATAACGTCGATTCATGATATACCCACCTATCATAACGTGTACTAGTACCTACTAGACTAGTAAGTTAAATTTAATATGCATTATCTATCTACAAATTAATTTAAAATTTTAATACCCCGATATACACAAACAATAGTAAACTTAGGCATAGCCATAAAAATGTGTATTTGTTACTTAAATCCTACCTAGTAATATTTTAGTCAAAGGGTCTTATTATATGCACCTCCTTATTACCCAAACGCATTCATGCTCTTTTGAATGCAGAATAAATGGCGCCTTGACGGTCCTATTAATATTAAATGATCTTGTAGCATATACGAAATCGTAGGTAGTGTGTGTGTGTGCTCACGTGTATCATGTCATAGATGTGTTGCATATCGTCCCGCGTGGCGGGGCGCACAAAAACCTGCGCGAGCGCCTCGTCCGCTTCACTACGATTCTCCGACGACATAACACTGTCTAAAATGTACTCGTTCGTAGACACACCGCACCTCGCAGGCCGCCGACGTTCTAATCTAAATATGAAACTACTAGTAATAACTGGCCTTTGAGTCACACGGCGTCGCCGGCGGCAGCGCGGCGCACACTGTACGAATTGTACTGTACTGTAACTATATAGTGGCGTGCCCACTCGACCAACAGGCGGAACATCCTACTATAGCACTTATTTTTATCTATGCATCCTACAACCTAGTCTGTGGACCGTGGATCACTTGACATTGTATATTCATGCAAGAATGTTATGGAGGATCGTCTCTGCTTGGGCGCCAAATTCAAATATATTTTGGTTTTTCGCAAATTATACGCTTATAACATTATAAAGGCTGAGGCTCATGGAATTGCGACATCAACTTACTATAATGTAGTCATAACTGAGTATTAAAATGTTGGCTTAGAAATTGTTCTTGCAGCCAAAATAAAGGATTCTGCCAAAATTAGCAATTTACACTACTTTCTGCTACAAGAAATATTTCTAAGCAAATGTTTTGGTACTTAGTTGTGAATAAGTTTTATATAGTTAATGTCGCAATATGGCCCCAGAATGTCTTATAGACGCACGATTTGCGAAACACTAAAATATATAGAGAGATGATCAGCCTTAAATATGACTAGTTTTAGTGATCATGAAAAAAAAAGTTTACGCGTCAAATATAAAAATGCTGGTTTTTAATACTTTTCTTCTAGTCTTTGCCTGCGGCTGCGCTCCAATAATATACAGAATCAGGCTTTTTCCATGTTTTTATATTTAAAAAGCAGCACTAGTGACATCTGAACGGCGAGACAAGTTGCGGGTGGTATTTATCAGCGCCATCTGTGGATTAATCAAACCATGTCTTAGAAATGCTATAGAATCACAGATGGCGCCACTATTATAAAAAGGATAATTTCATGCCAATTCCAGAATTTACTTGTAACATTATGACATAATAAATGATGTATGACATTCTACACTACGCAGGAGCAAACTTGTCCGCCGGGTTATTAAAAGTTCTAAGATAAGACATGATAAAGTTACCTACTTAATTATGTAAAAGTTCGCCTGGCTCGAAAAATTCAAATTATTACTTATGGTATAAGTAAGATAGATTTCATTACACTATGCTTATACTAACCAAGTTATACGAGTCGTCGTATGTCGAGACATTAAAACAGGTGTGATAAAAATCTTACAACACTGCAAAAATGTTTTTTTCTATGATAGAAACCAATAAAAAATATTTTCGCCGACTAGTCCCTGTATAAATATTTTTATTTTCCACAAATTGTACCTAAGCTTTATTTTTTTAACCCTTTAACTATTTATTTTTTATGTTAGGCCTACGATTGACCACCAACACTACGATCTACGATGGAACGCGCTTGCCTATAGGTAAGAAGACACCCAGGTCATAGTTATCAGGGAACGCCCACTCTGAAAGCTCATTCCGCATTTCGGTAGCAGCGGTACCTACGCATGATAAAAGTGGAGCGTTTCGTTCGGATTTTTGGGATGTCCACCATGAAACGATATCGCTTTTTCGTGCTTCTGACCTAAATTGTAATTTTTGGCTGAATCATTTCACACTACTTTCGTCCAGTCAGGTAGAAGGTTTGCAGTCTATTTCAATCGCTGGAGTAAAACATATATAGTACTTCGTCAAATAAAAAGATGGCGCTACTGGTAGGAATATTGCAGACCATACGCTTTCTATTCGCCCAGTATTTGCAATATTGGATTTTCTATAACACGTATTCAGATACTCTTTGGAGCGAGCTGAATGCTTCATTTGTTGAAATCGAGTCAATTTAATTATTCATCGGTTCCTCTTTAAATGTTTTGTCGGTCACTTGCTACGTTTATTTTTTCAGTTTGTAGCCTAGGTAGGTACATATAACCATCTTACTGTAAAAACTAACCCGTCGATAGATACCTCATTTGTCAAAATCTAAAAAAGTACAGATCATGTACTTTTTTAGTTGCAGTTAAACATCTATACATAGACACATACATACCTAACTACATGTTATGTACATACAAATAAATTACCCTTCCTTTTCAGAGTAGGGTTAGGGAGGGAACCGATAACAATTCAAACTCTATTTTAACAAATGGGGTGTTTTTTGATTCTGGTTTGCCCAAAGATATCTGTAGGTACCTACGGTGTTACAGAAAATCCAGCAAATACTAGGCGAATGTAAATGCTAGGTACGGTGTGCAACTTTCTCACTAGTACCTACTTAGCGCCATCTCTTTATTTGAAGAAGCAAGTAGGTACCTACAGTTTATGTTTTGTTCCACGACTGATGGAAGTGGACTGTGACAATTGTATCCTGACAAAGGAAGGAAACACGGGTCACCAAAAAATGACAAATAAAAACGAAAGACGACGACTTAAGTATATCGTTCAAACCTAGGTAGGTACTTTCTTCAATTTAAACGAAAAACTAATTTGGGGGACTGCGTCTACGAGAAGGTAACATACATAATTATTTAAAAATAATGTAAAAAAATAATGTTATTATTATTATTCTCAACCTCCCGTGAGGAAGACATCCGGTCCTTTGGCAGGCGTGCGGGGGGACACAGGTCCAACACGCAGAGGCCCCTTGGAGAACTTTAATCTAATATGGGATGGGGCACCAGCCCGGGACACTCCACAACTGCACTATAAGAGTACAGCCATGGAGTATCCCGGGTGGGAGCAAGACTGTTGTAAAATATGGAATTTAAATTAATGGGATTACGGATGTAGGTGTTTGATGGACCGATAACTTCTCTTGCCGGAAGAAAAAGGCGTCTGCCTACAACCTCAAACTTACATCCTTAGGGATAGCAGACGGTGACTAGCCAACTAACTAGCTGGGCCCCCCAAAAAGCTGCCAGTAGGTACAGGCAGAAAGCGGCAACAGCGCCATGAGTGGCTAAGGGTTTAGAGAGGTGCGGCCCCGGTTTCACCGTCGCGGGTCTGGAAGAGACCCGGAGTGGGTTTCCCCGCTATTATGCCATTAGACACTTTCACCCCCGAGCATATAGCTCTGTCGGCCCCCCTCTGGCCGGCCAGTTAAGGCAAGACAGAGTCGAGAGTCGTGCGGGCGCTCTTGGAGTTCCACTCCAGCTCCCAATACGGGAAAACTGGAGATGAGGCCCTGACTGACTCTCTGGAGCAATAAGGACCGCAGTGTCGCCACTCACCATCAGCTCGCCACATGCTGCTCTGCGGTTTGTGCGCGAAGGTCTAAAGAAAACTTTAGACCTCGTGATACGTTTTTTGTTTTATTATCATAGGTTGATAGAAAGCGATTATAATCTACCCTCCAGTTTAACGTTAGTCTCATGGTGAGGTAACGTTTGTCCCAGAGGGGGTTTATTATTATTATCAGTCGTGATAGTCCCACTGCAGGGCAAAGGCCTCCCTTTCCTTCTTCCATTCTTCCCGGTTGAGAGCCTTCAGCATCCAACCCACGCAGTAAGAGTCAAGCTCATCCCGCCATATCATTCTGGGTCTGCCGCGATGTCTTCTGGTATTCTGGCATCCATATTGTCACAACTCATCAGACATGCGGCAGATATATCCAGCCATAAGTACTCAGTTGTTAGCCAACTAAACGCACTGCTCCAATAAGACAGCGATGTTTCGGAGTAAACGATAATATCATCGATGTAAACAATTTTTAGATTTTTGAAATTATTTACAACCTTTACCTAAACCACTCAACCGATTTTAATGAAATTTTGTACTGAGATAGACCAAAGCTTGAGAAAGGACATCGGCTATCTTTTATTGCAACAAAAGTTTTGAAGGGGGTTGAAATAGGGGCTGATAGTTTGTATGGGAGTTTTTTTATTATCAAAGATAAAACGATGAAACTCTGTATTTAGGCACTCAATAAGAAGTCAATAAATATTTGTTCTAGCGTTTTTGAAATTTAGACCTGTGTGGGGATGATATGGAAGTCCAAACAAAGTCACGCTTTGAAGCCTAACCTCGGAACCAATTTTTAAATTAGACCTTGGGAAAGGATATAAGCTTCCTTTTGTTGTAAAAAGGGAATGGAGGGGTTGAAATAAGGTAGGATAGTTTGTATGGGAGTTCGTCATTATAGAAGATAAAACGATGAAACTTTGTATTTAGGCACTTGATGAGATGTCAATGAATATTTGTTTTAGCGTTTATGAAATTTCGACCTGTATGCAAACAAATGCAAAATTTCCATTTCTACATAAAAGTGGCTCAACCGATTTTGATGAATTTTAGCATAAAAATGCCTAGATCAGAACGGGTTGAAATCTTCTATACATGTAAAATGCTTTGTCCTGAATGATTCCGATTCCGATAAGAATGGATTTTTCGAAATTCGTCCCCATTTCGAAAAATCCATTCATACTCCGTAAGACCACAGTGCAGCAGTTATTAATACATACATCTCAAGTCGTTTGATGGCTCAGAAATGGTGGTGGAAATCGGAATGAATCGCTCTAGCTATTAGAACATGACGCCTGCGCCAGTTTTTTTATTTCGGCGAAATAAACTAGAGCAAATTTTGTGGTCTACGCGAGCAAAGAAGCGGGTGGAAAGATCTTGTAGAGGTATGTGGCACTCGACAGGTGGTAGGAACTAACTAATCTTCTTCAGCGGCTTGAAGTAAGTTTTGATTGAAGCGCGCTTCAAGATATTGTGGTGGTACAAGATGGTTTCCATGGCCATGGATGCTGTAAAGGATCCGAATCGTCGGGAATTAATGATATCAATATAACGCGATAAAATCTGTAAAAAAACATTTTATTTCTAGATTTTTAGTTCCCATATTGCTTCAAGTGTGCCTATAAAACTTGAAGGGTTCCCTCGATTTCTTTAGGATTCCATCCTGACCTGATGAACTGGTCACATGGTCATCAGGACAGGATGGGAAGTATATATAACCTTTCAAACAAAAGAAAAAATTTCCAAACCGGCCCAGCCGTGTTTGAGTAATCGGGAAACATAGGTACATTCTACATAATTAATAAAAAAAAGTAATCCGCCTTCAATAAATAATGTTATGTCTAAACCAGTTCATCAAATCTTCACCAAATTTAAATTAACGCACTGCTCCAGCTCCAATGAGAAAATTCGAAGCAAACGATAATATCATCGAGTTTAGATTTTTCTTGATTTTTAAAAACCACTGGACCGATTGCGATAAAATTTGAATGGGACCACCTGGGAAGTATAATGCCTAAAAAAATGCAAAAAGATAGTTAAAAGGTAAGGTGGCATCGTACGACATCGTACTTGCTGTAAAGCATCTCATGTCGGTTGACAAGCTAAATTTTCAACAGATGTCACTGACGTCGCCTCAAAGACGTAAATTAAAAATTACTTTTAACAAAAAAGTTAAACCGCCTTCAAAAAATAATAAAATAATTTTGTCTGAAACAGTTTGGGAAGTCGGTGACTTCTATTTGAGTGGGTCTTTTATTTTCGCCACCGACTTCCCAAACTGTTTCAGATTTTTGTTTTCCTTTATACTCCTCCTTCCTACTTTCGCTTTATCTACATTCATTAATCTCTTCATGCATGACCGTCGGTTTAGGATGCTTGGAACCTGGCCTTTTTTAAGAACATCCGTAATTTGGTTGCGTTACGTTCGCCGAGGTCTTCGCGACATATCGATTATCGATTTTACGAGTAGACCCCCAGTTCTGACTATTGCATCTATGTGAAAACCATGTCTTAAATTTGCATTAACTATGTGCGTAACAAATGGACGAATAACTCAATATCATGCAATCCGATTTCAATGATTCTTTTTTCAAATTCCTATTCAAATTTTATCGAAATTGGTTGTGGTTTTAACTTTTTTTTACAAAAATTTAAAAATGTTATACATCGTTTACTCCGAAATCTTGCTGTCTTATTGGAGCAATGCATTAAGTCAGCTCACAAGGCTGGCTTACAAAACAAAACTTTCCACAAGAAATAAAATAATTAATGTTTTTTTATCAAAATTACGTTTTTTATAAACCAATAAATGGAATTGAGAAAAACTGAATTTGTAATTTTACAGAGGTCGGTTAATTTTAATCCAACCGACAGCGGCCAGTTACGTGCCAATTAAAGTGTTATTAGGTAGATAGTTAGTTTGTTTTGTACCTATAGGTATCTATCAACATTTTCAATCAGTTTGCGAAGTGTTGCAGGCTCCATTGTGACTATTTCGAGGAATAAGTAGTGGCCTGGAGTTCTTCCAAAGTTCTGTTGCTTTGCTTGTAAGATTACACGCAAAGATAGACTTGACACAAAAGATCCACTCAAATTAAAGCCACCGACTTCCGAAACTTTTCGTATAACGTCCTTCTTTTTGAAATATCTAAAGTCGGTTAAAAGGTTTATTTTAATTAACGCTTCTCAGTTCTTGTTTCTGTTAAATTAATTGTGAATAGTAGATTGTTACACAAGGGTGGAAAGGAATCATCTCCCATACGAGGTATTTAGACTACTTATAGGCTATAGGCTATAGTCCGAGTAGGAATTGATGTCTTTCACCTTTCACCCGAGTTAAGCACTCTACTTTTCATTTCGAATATAAGGAAAGTAAAAAATAGTAGTTTTTTGTAAATATTAATATTTTCTTATCTGCTCGCCACTTCATAAAATCATTGTATGTATTTATGTATCTTTGTTTAGAAATTTCTGGCAAGAGATTTTCGATTACTGTATTTGCCTCGTCTTTAACAAAATCTGGGGTCAACATGACAAAATCACTTGAACTCATTTTTAATAAACATTTCGATATAGCAAAAGTTAAGTTAGTATCCCGCCAAATTATATATTGTCATAGTCTATTTAAATTTTTAATTATGGAACACACCGCGTCACTGCCTCAGCCGCACGCCTTAATTTACACTGGCCGTTTATAAACACACAAGACCGCAGCATTTTTTTCTTAATAAAATTATGTTAGATTTTTTACAGCTGACCGCCTAACCTAATTTTGTTCTATTTTTAAAATTACTTTCCACCCTAGGGAGGAAAGCAATTACAATGAGTTATTCCCGCCCAAGGGTGGGAAGTAGCACTTTCCACCCGCTATTCAGATCAAATAAGCACTACTTTCCGAGCATGAGAAATGAAAAAATCTATGTGATGCTACTTAAAGAATAAGAATGTCTATCTAGACCCAGCTAAAAATCTATGTTGCGGTTCAATACAACAACATTATGCTGAGTTGGTAACCTGTTCAGCTCATATTCATTCATACATCTATAATCAATACCTAGTTCATTATGTTTCATAACTAATATATATATTTTTTTTTTTTTTTTTTTTTTTAAAGAAAAAGCTTACTAGCAATGTGGGTCGCACATTACTAGTAATCTTGTTAACCCCTCGTACTAAGCTAAATGCTTGTATTACGAGTGGGTTCACGTCGGTAGTGCAATGGGTGAGTTTCGAACCGGCAACCACATGATCGCAAGTCCGACGCCCTTGCCATTAGGCTACCGCCGCTTAAAAGTATGTATGTAGTATTTGAGTCGCATTAAAACTTCTTTGCTGCCTCATTAGTCTAGTGGTCGCAAGCGCGACTGCTACGCTAGAGGTCCTGGATTCGATTCCCAGGTCCAGGAAAGTGTTATTGAGTTTTTCTCTGAAATTCTCAGTTCGGAGTCTGGATTTGTGCCCGGTTAATGGCAGTAGGCTCGCCCACTATTATATGGGACCTAAAGCATACCAAGCAGGTGTCAGAAATGAAGCTGCCGACGAGATAAAATCTGGAATGAGTAGGTCATGATAGCACACTATGTTACAGCACACTACACTGCAGGTTTCTCTCCCCGACCTCGGTCGAAGATCTTAAAGAAGACAGTCAGTTCAGTGAAGGTGGGGAACCCAAATCCAAAAGGACGCGGGCGTGCGGTAATTC
>CAUEHA010000133.1:0-16774 GCA_958496365.1 Subacronicta megacephala | reverse complement strand
GGGATCTGCTAGACAAATTGAGATGCATCGAAACCGACGGATCTTTTCGGACCAACTATGTACATATAACTGCGGACATGTCATATTATACGAGCGATCTCCGCCATACAAATGCCCGTGCCAAGACTAATCGCCCGATTGGTTGGCGAATGTAAATGGCAATAAATGTTTCCTTTCACACACTAAAACAGTAGCATTCAAAAAATTAATATTTTTTCTTTCTTCTTCTTTCTTCTTTCATTCAGTATATACAAACATACCATCACGCCTATATTCCCAAAGGGTTAGACAAAAGGGCACTAATGTACGGGTGTACAGGTCGTCGGTATGTTTAGGTCCCATGTAATTGGGGCGACACTATTGCCAAACACAAAAACATTAATGACGTAGGAATTAAACCCAGGACCTCTAGCGTAGCAGTCGGGCTTAGAAACAATAGACTGATGCAAATATCTACTTTCATTCTCTAATCAAATTAGTGTGGTGCATGGCCAGTCTAAGAAAGTAGCATAGTGAACATTTGCAAACTAAGACGAATCTTAATAAATTAGTATTCATAGTATCGCTCACCCAAAACACGATTGTAGTATTCAGTTTGAATTTCAATTTTAATATTGTCAAAGCCTTTGAAATCTTCATCAGTAACATCACTGAAAGCGGATGAAGCTCTTCTTTTAATTCCTCTCTTAACTTCCTCTATGTCATGCTCAAATGTCTCTATCTCATCTTTCACGTCTATTTCTTCTTTCTTGATCTCCAGCTCAACATCTGGGTTGTCAAGTGGTGTATCCAGGTCATCAGATTTAGGTTCCTCTTTCACTTCCGGCAGTTCTTTGTCGGTTGGCTCCAGTTCAGGTTCTGGTTGAGGTTGTGGTTCAGGATGAGGTTGAGAGTCTGGGTCTGGAGCATCTGTTGAAGATGAATGAAGAAGAGTTAAAGAAAATAATTTATTGCTGTCAAACATTTAGAAACACCTAATAGAATAATATAGCATAAGTACCATCACAACTGTATTCCCAGACAGAGGTGTGTTTATGTACACCCACACTGCGCCTTTAGGTCACAGGTAATAGGGGGCGAGCCTATTGCCATTTACCAGACACAAATCCAAAGGGAGCTGTCATTGACAAATTCATAGAAGAACTCAATAGCACTTTCCTAGATCTGGGAATCGAGCCCGGGATCTTAAGCGTAACAGTCGCGCTTAGGACCACCAGACTAATGAGGATAGGGGAGGTTTATTAGAGCAACAAGCCACAACACAATTTCTAGAATTCATGGCTGTCTGTCAGTATGTTTGTACATGCATCATGCAAAAATATGTGTCATACTCTGCAGCGGAGCCACCATTTCAGAAACCGATCAATTATATCTTAAAATTATGTACGTCAAACGTACATAATGTACGTATACCGTTTATTACTGTACGTGCAATAGGTAATGAGAAAATGGACATTCATTGTGGCTCCGCTGGGGAGCATACTCTCCAGCGGAGCCACTCAGTACATGTACTCAGGAAGGATAAACGCTACTGTTTTTTTATGAAAACTGATGTACGAATAGTGTTAATAGTGTACGTGTTGAAAAATAACATTATAAGACAGTGGTTTTATTTATTTTAACGTTACTAAAAGCGCCTGATATTTTTGTGACAGCAAAATGTTTTGTAGCACGCACGATTACAAATCTACCGTACAGTTTGACAGTTTTGACAGATTGAAAAGTCCTAGGGATGGGGCCAAAGAAATCAGTTCCTACAATATCCGATTCATAATTGATATCGATATTATTTTTTGTACTTACTAATTGATTACAGTTCACAGGATTTTTATAAACACTCTGGGTCTAAGTAGCATGCGTGAAGTTGATGTAAGTATGTTTATTGCTGTACGTGCAATAGGTAATGAGAAAATAGACATTCATTGTGGCTCTGCTGGAGAGCATACTCTCTATCGGAGCCACTCAGAACATGTACTCAGGAAAGATAAACGAAACGCTACTGTTTTTTGACGAAAACTGTTGTAGGAAGTGTTTATTGTGTACGTGTTGAAAAAAACAAAGATTCAAAGATTTATTGCTTACTAAGTGTACATTAAGGTGTTACATTACATTTTAGTGAACTTATAACTTAGCGGCCTTTTGCAAGCATTGCAATATGGAGGGCTATACGAATTAATTAATATTTCTATTTGTTTAAATTATTAACTCTAATAACAAAGTGTATTTATTTATTAAATTATGATACGTATAAGTAATATTATGAATTATAAATTATTATTTCTGAATTAGAATACCTATCAATAATTAAAAGTTAGTAACATCACTTAATTAGTAAACTTAAATATTTATGTTCTATATTAATAATAACAAATGGGTACATGCGCAAGTATGGCAAATGGTTTAAGTATTTAAGTACTCTGTAACTGAATAGAAACATTTCTGAATTAAATATTGCTTTAACATTTTATTAAATAATGTAGGTTTTTTTTCAGTTTTGATACTTTTTGGTAATTTATTAAATATTTTTACAGCCATGTAGTATGGACTTTCATTTAGCATCTTAGTTCTAGAGGGTGGTAAGTATAGTCTTTTTTTATGGCGTGTGTTAATGTCATGGGTATCTTCTACTTTGGTGAAGGCATCAATATTTTTAAATACAAATGTGCATATATCGTGAATATACAGGATTACCTTTTATTCAGTGCGCAAACTTTGACAAATTAAACTTAAACGAATTTCATTAAACACCAATTTTTTATTTTGATATGTCTTAGTACATAAAAATAAAGTTATCGTTAACGAACGGTGTCTACTTTGAAACAGATTTTCATGGCTAACTCGCCCGCGCGCGGCGAAGTGGGCGTGTTTAAGTACTAACACATCAGCTGTGCGCTCGTTCGACTCGCCACCGTCGCCGTCGTAGGTACGGCGGGTTACATTGTATCAGTACATTGACCGTAAGGCGTAATAAAATTGGAATCAACTAAGTAGCTATTTACAATAATCATCATCATCATCAACCCATTACATTGTCCCACTGCTGGGCACGGGTCTCCTCTCAATACGAGAGGGATTAGGCTATATTCCGCCACGCTAGCCTACTGCGGGTTGGCAGACTTCACATGCCGTCAAGAAAATCTCTCAGGCGTGCAGGTTTCCTCACGATGTTTTCCTTCACCGTTTAAGCGCGTGATAATTAATTATTAATACGCACATAACTTCGAAAAGTCAGAGGTGCGTGCCTTGGATTCGAACTCGAGACGTTTGACTTGGCAGTCCAATGGTCATATCACTAGGCTATCACTGCACTATTTACAATCTATTTACAATAATGTTCAATCAAAAATAACTTATTCGCTAAAATTGTTAATTAAAAATAATTGCTTACCCCTAAATGTCACTAAACACCGTATTTTAATAATTGTTGAATGACCACCAAGGTAGTTACATTGTACAGTCCCACACATGTGATCAATGCAACATCCATCGGCAAGATGTTGACTTCGCGGTGATTTAGAAGCCACTCTCTTAAGTCTTGGGGTGGTTCTGGGTTTGGAGACCGTGGGGTTACAGATCCCATGGGCTGGCATGCGAGTATGCTCTCCGTGGCATACCTACATTCTGCGAGCTACTCGTAAATTTTAAGCACTTTTTAAATACACTCCGTACACTGGCACCATAAAACACGCTTACACCGTGACCGGTAGGTACAAGTACGACACACGCGCGGTGAAGGCGCGGGGCTTGCGCGGGAAAGCGATTAGACGCGACGTCACGGCAGCGGGTGCTCGGAGCGGACTGGCGGGCGGCCACCCCTGAGGTGCGCAGGCGCCACCCAGCCACCGCGCCCCCGGGTGCACCCCCGCTGTAGCCATGGTCCACCGCGCGCGCCTATTGTTATTATTACGTCCATATTTTGCTGATTTTAAGCCGGATAAAATAAAAAAAAAAAGTTTTGAAAAAATCATGGAAATGTGTTCTATTACTGATATTGAACCACCAAATTCTTTTTGCGCACTGCTTAAAAAATTTTCCTGTATATCGATGGAAGAGTTAGGAGTTTTAATTTTATAAAATATGGTTTGCAGCTTTGTGTGCTATCTATTTGTGTTAATATTCTAATACATTTTTTTTGCATAATGAAAAGTTCACCTATATTTACACTGTTGCCCCATAGCATAACACCGTATTTTAACCACGAGTATGCATACGCGTAGTAGGCAGACAGGGCTGTTTTGATATTTGTGGTTTGTTTAAGTTGGAATAGAGCGTATGTGAATTTAGATATCTTTGATTTAATCTGTTCCATGTGTGCTTTCCAATTTATATGAGTGTCTATGTTAATACCGAGAAGGTTAAATGAGTTAAGTTCTTCTATTTGAGTACGTTGGAAATTTAGGTTTAAGTCTAAAGGCTGTTTTTTGTATGATCTAAATTGTAATATTTTGGTTTTATTTGCATTTATTTCAAGATTGTGGTCCTCAAGCCAGTCTGTTATAGTATGCATGGTATTTTGTAAAAGTAGATTGGGTTTATTTGAGTTTTCGCAGTTTATTAATATTGAGACGTCATCAGCAAACAATACCGGTAAAATTAATTCTCTGTCCAATGATTTCGGCAAGTCATTGATGTATAAAACATTATTAGACAGTTGTTTTATTTAGCATTCAAAGGTAGCATTTTCGTTACGCATGACTTTTATTACATTATTTGTCAACCGACTTCAAAAAGGAGGAGATTCTCAATTCGGCTGTGTTTTTTTTAACGTTTGTTACCTCAGAACTTTCGACTGGGTGAACCGATTTGGATGGATTTTTTTTTTAACACTGGTGCTTCCCATTTGAATTTGGTCCAATTTAATTAGATGCCACCATAAAAGACGGCTGGATTGAAAACTGCTATCAATAGTCGATTATTCGGATATTTTTACCGATTATGTGTATACAAGTGAATTTGAAAAGTCGCAACACTATGTTAAAGGACCTGACTACATGACTTTGAAACGAAGTCCAGAAAAAAGCTATCTATAGTATATATTGGTTAATAAGCCTTGTTTGAAGGTAGGAATTTGAATTTAGCGATTAAGAATTTCTACATCTTGTGATAAAATAAAAACAACTTGAATATTCCAAGGTTTTACGGCGAAGATTATTGGATTTGTGTGAGTTACGCCTATGCAAAGTTATTTAGGTGTCGGTTAAATTTTTTGCAAAAAAATAACCAGGCGCTTTCTATGAACATGTAATAAAGTTAAAATAAATAAAACCACTGTCTTTTAATGTTATTTTTCAACACGTACACTATAAACACTATTCGTACATCAGTTTTCATAAAAAAACAGTAGCGTTTATCTTTCCTGAGTACATGTACTGAGTGGCTCCGCTGGAGAGTATGCTCCCCAGCGGAGCCACAATGAATGTCCATTTTCTCATTACCTATTGCACGTACAGTAATAAACGGTATACGTACATTATGTACGTTTGACGTACATATTTTTAAGATATAATTGATCGGTTTCTGAAATGGTGGCTCCGCGGCAGAGTATGACACAAAAATATGCATGGAATTGAATCTGTATTGCACCAGCAATACTACTTTGAAATTGTGTATTTTTAACCAACTTCAAAAAGGAGGAGGTTCTCAATTCGACTGTATGTTTTTCACAGTAGTATTGCTGATGGTGTAACTTAAAATCTGGTGCATGTTTCATGTTGATGCGGCCAGTTAGTCCATTTTTTTTGGGACACAATTGAAACCACAAGCAACAGCTAGTCATTAAATTTAATGTTGTTATTCATCACTAGCTAACCTGTACCTATAGGACTCACAAATAACTCGGCTTTTTATTGGTAAAAGTATTTTTTAAATCAGTTTAGTAGATCCAGAGATTACGCCCTTCAATCTCACAAACTTTACCTCTTCATAATAATAGTATAGAAGTATAGATAACACCCAGCGAATACTGTCACCCACACCTTTGTTAGAGCAGAGATGCTCATCATATTTAAACAATCAGCCTATAATGTTCCACCTTCTGGGACACAAGCCTCCTCTCGGTTTTCGTTCACCATTTCAAGAGCAGTGGTGATGAAACGATTGACACAAAGTAAAGTGCCTGTCTTGGTTTGAACCTACAACATTTAAGTCATGGTCGTTACTACTGGGCCACTACCGCTCCCACTTCAGATGATCATAATCTTTGGTAAAACAAACATATTTATAGGCTGGTTTTCAATAATATATTGTTTATGGCCTCAGATTATTTTTTACCATAAATAGAGTAGATCAAAAACATTAAAATTGGTTAAAAAATAACTATAATCCTGAATTTTTCATAATGTCTTTATTGAATATAAAAGGGTTACAAACTTGTTCTCATTTAATATCTTCTTCTAGCTCACTACTGTCTGTAGTGGATCACATTTGGAGAGAGTGGGTTCATGGTGAAGACATTACCAACTTTAAATTGAGATGTAGGAACAGAACTGGAGTTACAGGTTTTCATTGGTGACACTGCCTGGTTTAAATAATTATTTTCCGTTTGTATGGCTTTGCTACTATGTCTATGTACCATGTATACTTGGATTGATTTATCTGCTGTTCTTATTTCATGGTGTTCTTTGTGTTTTTGAGGACCTACAAATAAAAATATAAAAAAAATATTAATGTATTATTAGAGTTACATAATATTTAATAGCTAATTAAATTTTGTGTACCTTTCCTTTCAGTTTGTTCATGACAAGGTTTAATATCTTGCAAAATACTGCTTTCTTCTAACTCTTGTTTGCATTCTTGAATCATTTCTCGTTTCTTAGATAATAATGGTTGTTTAGTTTTTGATGTTGGTGATTTTCCATCTGGTTGCCAATCAAATTTTGTTGGTACACACCCAGGTTTCATGCGTATTAGTGATACAGATCCCATAACATGGTACTGCATGTAATTTTCCATATCTTGTGGCAACTAAAAATAAGAAGCAGTCTTTTATTATAGGTACAATACCAGTTGTAAACAGTCAAACATAACCTCAAAGTTGGTTACTTTTTGATGATATGAACTTACTACAAAGTACATATACATATTTAAATATACAAATACTTACATCAAAGTGATCTTCACAAATATAAATTGATGATTTTATTGTTAAAGCTGCTGGTTCCCTTCCTGCAAGCGTTAACCACTTGTCTCGTACATTTTTCTTATGTGGAACATAAATAAACAATTTGTTGGGAGTTTTTATTGATGTGCTTGTACACCGAGGGACCACACAACACTTATAAACTTTAGCATTCATTCTATTTTAAAGAAATTAACGAAATCGAATGCACACAAGTCTTAGCGTCAGCAATCTGACATTGATTACATAGACGTGACGTCTAAATCTGCCGTCCGCCATGACACCTTTGAGCGTTTTAGACTTTTAGTGGGAAATACGAACGAACCTAGTTTGGGAAAATGCTAAATATTGTTGATAAATAATAATGTCTTACAAATATATCATAAGTTTATTTAAAATAAACAGGTAAGAAAAATAAAAAAATGGATTTCCTCAACAGATATTCACCATGGCGATATTATCGCAACAATAATATAGTAGGTAGGTATATATTGACAAATATCGATAACTAGCTTTCCGCCCGCAGCTTCGCTCGCGTGGACATCACGATTTTGACTATTATTTTTTTTCTATTTCCGGCGGGATATTGTAAATTATCTAAAATTAAGACCAAATAATTTGCTCCACTATATTATTTTATTGAAATATAAAAATAACATGTAATTTTTTTATTAATTTATTCATGTCCTTTTAGCTAGAGCGATGGTTATTCTGGACGCCTCGTAGGGTCGATTTCAATGAGGAGGTACAAATACCGGAAGACCACTTTGCTCTCAAGAATTAAAATTGCACTTCTTTGTATACCACATTGGTTTTTCTGTCTGGTATCAAAATGACCAGACTGCTTTTAATACAGTAACAGGCAAGGTAGAATTTCCCATGTGAGAAGCCGTTCTTCCCTTAAATCTATGCCTGCTACCCTTAATGACTGAAATTTTATTTATAGCATTACAAAGCATCGTTTTTAAAAACATAGGCATCAATTCACACATTCGAGGTATGAAAACTGAATCCCCGAGCACATCCAGTAATCACAGTGACCTTTTTAATATTTTTAATGCTGATACTCTCAGTCTAGTCCCGTTACATAGCTTAAGTGCCAATCTATAGACTTCGTTTGTATATTAGAAAAATCAGGATATACTCTAAGATCTATCATAGTCACCTGTCACTACTATATTCAGGAAAGATGATAAACATATTTACAATCTCCATTTACTATTTTAAGTAATAGCTCAGAAAACTCTCCAGCGGACGCATCTCTCTCGTATTTCTTTTTAAAAATAGTCATTATGTTGGGCCATAGGTATGACGATGTGAAGGAAGCTCTGACTTCGTCTGCTCGGGTTCCTCTAGGTACAACAGAATCTGACGGAATTCCCGTGCCAGCAACCCTAACTCCACCCATCACTCTATTGCTGCCTATAACATTTTTAAGAAGGTGTAACGATTTTTTTACAATCGTTTCATGGAAGTCGATTTTTAGTACGGATTCCTACCACATTCGTTTTTTCGGACCAAATAGCTGTTATCCAGGTTCGTAATAATCATTGACAATGACAATTAATTAAAAAGTCATCTGTCAAAAATCTATGACAGCTTCACTCTACGACCTCTTCCGACTATGGCCTGATCATTCTTTTGAAATTTTTGATATTTATTTTTAATCCGGCTTCATAATGCCGCGATTCTTTTTAAAAGTTCCGGTTTAACTTTAAATCAAAGCCGAATGGCTTGATTACTTGTGATGGATCCATATTTTATTGGTGAGTCAAATATTTTTATTGTTAATGTGTTCGTTGCATTCGATCATCAAAATTTTGTTTCAATGTTCTACATTCCGCATTTTTTATATTGTTTCAGGCATATTTTAGCCGATTTATCCACAATGGTGGACACATAATTCTTTGTTTGTTCGAAAAACGGTAAGCGATTGTGATTTACATGACCACGTTTCGACATATATTTTTAGTTTTCAAGTTTCTAATCCAGGCTTATTTCTTTACAGCCTCGGCGTTTTTCACCATAGTTCAATTGTCCGTAAGGATACCTTTTTCACCGTACTTATATTTTTCACCATAGTTAAATTGTAAGGATATATTTTTCACCCTACTTATATTTTTCACCACAATTTTCGTATGTATATTTTTCATCATACTTTATATTTTTTTATTCCTCGTCTGCGTCACGCCTCGCGGAGATGTCAGGAGGGAGGCAATTATAAAATAATATTTTTTCTAAAATTCTAACAAGATGCAATAATAATAATAATAGTAATACCAATAATATTTTGGCAATTTATTTTTAAATTTAAAATTTAAGCCTTCATTTATTGTTAATTTTTGTATGCAGCCTACAGGCAAAATATAGACAAACAAAAGAGCATAGGCCTTTTATTTGTTTCCTCCCACCGGCAGATTAAAAGCCAATCTCTCCGTTGGTTAGTTTCCGGTAGCATATTTTTAGGAGTGAGCTTCTGGCGCCCGAGTCTCCATTATGGTATAATTTATTTCTTTTATTTTGGAGTTCACTCATATTTTACACATACATTTAAATTCAAATTCATACACACCCAATCCACTCCCTTTTTTTTTTTTTTTTTATTACAATTTGGCGCCCGAACAGGGACATGAAGTAGGTTTGCCTTATATTCTTACTTGTTTTGGTATATTATTGCATCTTGTACTTTGTTATTATATTGTTTACAAACCCTTTTGTTTGTTAGTTTGAAACATTTTTAGTAAATAACTTTTATTTACATCATTAATGATAATATAACCTTGTAAACAATATAGCTATTGAACTTTGTTGTATCTTGTTTATAACTATTTGCTATTTTAGCATAATGTGTTTGTTCTCTTTAGCAATAACAACATAATTGTATGGTGTAGACCGTGTTTATTATCCGTTCAATTCTTGTAAACATATTGAGGTGTAACTTTTTATAAGTTAATTTAACAATAAGTAAACAGTGTTTATAATTCTTAAGATTTAATCTTGTAAGTTATTATTGCATCTTTTCAATTTAAAAACAATTATTATTCCTTTGAATAATATAACTTAACTTCAACAATAACTTTAATTTAAACTTGATAACTTTTTGAACTTTTAGTTCTTGGATTTTGTTTTGAATCTTTTAGTTTTGCTTTGCTTTTTGGATTTTCTTGCTTTTCATCATGGATAAAGAAGTTCAGTTTCCTCCACTTTCTGTATCTGAGGATAAACATGTTTCAGTTGGTACTAGCATGGTTGCTAATGCTAATGCTGCTGGTATGGTTCAGGATATGATAAATTTAACTGAGGTGCATCATCCTTTTGATAATAATGACAGAATTGCTCATTCTTCTTCAGCCTTTGCTACAAATGCTTTGCCTTCTTTTAATTCGATGAATGCTTTTGTTAATGAACATATTAAAAAGAATTTACCTTCTTTTACTAAATTGCCAGATTTGAAAAAGAGTAAGATTAGTTTTGATGGAAAGTCGTGTGTTAGAGAATTTATCACTCAAATCGAAGAGTATTTTTTGTATAAAAATTTTAATGAAATTTTGCTAGTAGGTTCTTTTTCTGACTTGCTTAGTGGTATTGCACTTAAATGGTTTCGCACAGTTCGAATTCGTGTTGCTTCTTGGCACGAGCTTAAGCTTCAATTACTAAAGCGGTTTGATAAGCCTCATTTTGATTACTTTTTGGAATATGACCTCCGCACTAGGAAACAAAAACTTTCTGAATCTCTTCCAGATTTTATTACAGAGATTATGGACATGGCTAGTCGTCTCTCTTCTCCATTGTTTGATACAGTGTTGGTTAATATAATTAAACATAATATGTTACCTTTGTACACACCTTTCATTTTTCACATAAATATTGATTCTGTTGAACAATTTCTTGATCTTTCTAAAGAACTTGAAGTTGTAGTCAATAGAAAACCTCTTAAAGATTCTATTAAATTTGAAAAACCATCAGTGAAGTCTAATGCTGTTTCCACTGATTTTATTTGTTTGAAATGTAATAAATCTGGACATCATTTTAAAAATTGCCCAACTATACCGGGTGTAGTTTGTTTTAGATGTAAAAAGGTTGGAGTTACATCTAAGAATTGTGATTGTAGTTTGGAGAAAGAAAAATCACAGGACCAAAAAAAAATATTTATAGTCACAAACCTGATGATGTTACTCGCAACAAAGAATTCCATGATTGGCTAAATTATTTAAAGACATTTTTTAACATGTATAGGTCAGCTCCTATTTTGTTTTTAAAACGTAATGATACTAGACCCTTTTTAGAATTTTCAGTAAATAAAATTAATTTTTCAGGATTGTTAGACAGTGGTTCTAATAGGAGTATTCTAGGATCAAATATTCATAAACAATTTTTACTTTTAGGTTATAAAATTAAACCTGATTCTGGTTCTGCTTTTACAGCTGATGGTTCTTCACAACAAGTTATTGGCACTATGGAATTACCAATCACTTGTGATAATTTAACTAAAAATATAACATTTCTCATTATACCTAACTTTCAATCTCAAATCATTTTAGGATTCGATTTCTGGTTACAATTTGATCTAGCTAAAGATTTATGGAAAAATATTACCTTTGTTAATTGTAATGAAACTCAAGTTAGTACAGTTACTTCTGCTACTGAACTTTCTCCTTCTGAGAAACATAAATTAAAAGAAACTATTTCTCTTTTTGAAAACATTTCTTATGAAAGAAAAGGTTTAGGTCTTACTCATCTTGTTGAACATAAAATTAACGTTACTAGTGAACCATTCAAGCAAAGATATTGGCCTTTGAGTCCTGCTAAACAAAAGGAACTTTTTGATGAAGTAGAAGTTTTGTTGAAGGAAGGTATTATACAACCCTCTAAATCCCCTTGGTGTTCACCCGTTTTGGCTGTAGAAAAGAAGGATGGTAGTACAAGATTGTGTTTAGATTCAAGAAGATTAAATTCAGTAACTATTAAAGATTCTTATCCTCTTCCTTATACTTCTAGAATATTAGATAACCTTAGAGGTGCTAAATATATTACTTCAATTGACCTTTCCAAAGCATTTTTACAAATTCCCCTGGAAAAATCTTCTAGAGAGAAAACTGCTTTTGTTGTACCTGGTAAAGGACTTTACGAATTTGTTCGAATGCCATTTGGTCTCACAAATGCACCAGCTGAGTTGCAGAGACTAGTAGATAAACTGTTTGGCCCTGAATTTGATAATGCTGTATTCTGTTATTTAGATGATCTTATTTGCGTAAATTCAGATTTTAATTTGCATATTGAATATTTACATAAAATTTATAATATATTAAAAAATGCTGGATTAACTGTTAATTTGAAGAAATGTAATTTTTGTAAAGATAGGCTCCGTTATCTTGGTTATATTGTTGACAGTGATGGTTTGCACACTGATCCTTCTAAATTAGAAACTATTAAAAATTTTCCTCGACCTGAAACTGTTAAGAATCTTAGAAGTTTTCTTGGTTTATGTTCATACTATCGTAGATTCATTTGTAAATTTGCTGATATTGCTTCCCCTTTAACTAAATTGACAGCTGGAAGTAAAAATTCTAAAAAACCTCTTGATTGGAATGATGAAGCTGAAAATGCGTTTCAAAATTTAAAAGAAACTTTAGTAACTTCTCCTGTTTTACAATGCCCTAATTTTGAAAAACCTTTCTTTTTACATTGTGATGCTAGTTCTGTTGGAATTGGTAGTGTTTTGAGTCAAGAAGATGAAAATAATGAACAACATCCTATTGCATTTTATTCCCGATCACTTAATAAATGTGAGCGTAATTATAGTACCACAGAACGTGAATTAGACCTTAACATTTTAGACCTTATGTTGAAGGAATGAAGTTTACAGTTGTCACTGATCACGCTAGTTTAAAATGGCTTTTGGGTCTTAGTAATCCTAGTGGACGCTTAGCACGTTGGGCTGCTAGAATTTCACAATTTACTTTTGATATAATACATACAAAAGGTTCTTTACATTTAGTTCCAGATGCCTTATCTCGAATTGAAGTTGCTACAATTGTTTCACAGAATAATTTAGTTTTACCTGACGATGATATTTATGATCCTTGGTATAGAAAAATATTTGTTAATTGTCAGAAATCTCCTTGTAAATTCAAAAACTTCAGAGTTGAGAATAATACCTTGTATAAATTTTGTAAAGATAAATTTAATCCTAACAGTCGTCTAAACTGGAAAATTGTTATTCCTAAAGAACATATTTTAGATACTATTAAATCAAATCATGATGATATTAATTCTGGTCATCTAGGTATTCACAAAACTTTAAAGAAATTAAAACAACATTATTTTTGGAAAGGAATGTTTAATGATGTTCAAAAACATATTTTGTCTTGTGATACTTGTAAAGCTTATAAACATACTAATTCTCCTCCTTTTGGTATTATGGTTAATCCTAAAAAAGTTGATAGCCCTATGCTAATGCTTTCAGTAGATATAATAGGAATTTTACCTAAATCTTACTCAGGTCATAAATATATACTCTCAGTAGTTGATGTTTTTACAAAATATTGCTGGATATTTCCTATGATTAATGCTACTACTAAAATTATTAATAAACTCTTTGAAAAGGAAATATTTCTTAAGTTTGGTTGTCCTAAAATAATAGTTTGTGATAATGGAACACAATTTACTTCAAAACATTTTGTAGACTTTTTAAAAAGTTTTAATATCACTAAAATATTTTATAATACTTTGTACACTCCTCAGAATAATCCTGTAGAACGTTATAATAAAACGGTTGAAACTTGCATTGCTTGTTTTGTAAAAGATGATCATAGAACTTGGTCTAAATTTTTACCTCATGTTCAATTAGCTTTGAATAATAGTGTTAATCTTGCTACAGATTATACACCTAATTTTCTTATGTTTGGTAGAGAACTTACTTTTGATGCTTCTTTACATCATTTTAGTAATTCTATTGACAACTTAAATCAACTTGAGTTTGGCGATAGGAATATTTTTGCTACTTCTCTTAATTCACTTAGTGACATTTTCGTGAAAGTTCAGGCTTATTTATTAAAAGCTTATAAGCGAAATGCCACTTATTATAATAAGGGTCGTAGGGTCATTTCTTTCGATGTGGGTGATGTAGTGTGGAGGAGAAGTTTTGTTCAATCCCATGCTCCTGCTTATTTTTCGGCAAAACTTGCTCCTAAGTTTGTTAAATGTAAAATTATAGAAAAAGTATCGAATAATGTTTATGTATTAAAAGATTTGACTAAAGGTTCAGTAGGCCGTTATCATGTTAAAGATATAATTAAATTTTAATTATCATTTGGTTCTCAAGTTTTAGTTCTTGATTTTGATAATATTGTAGAAGCAGGCTTTTGTTTGTGTGATGGATGAGTATTGAATGCAAGGATATAGCCTTCAGAGTGATGATAGTATGTGAGGTAACTTCATATCAATTTATTGAATTCAATGTCTGAACTTTCTAAAATGTAACTTAGGATATTTTGGTTAACTTTCAATTAGCTTCTTCCACCCATGCAACTTATGTTTTCTACATCGAAAGATCTTATTATTTTTTGTTTATAAGATAGATAATGTTTTCATATTATAATATTATCTTCTTATATTTTTTATATCTCTTCTGGAGATTATTTGTTTTGTTTGTTTTGGATTAAAATCTTACTTTCTCTTAAGATTTAATAATCTTCTTTTCTTTAGTTTAATTAAAATCTTGCTATTTGCTTTAGGATTAAATAAGTATAGATTTTTTAATTAACAAAACTTGTTTTTCACAAATATTCTACTTTGTAAAACTTAGTTTAAGTTTATTCATAGTTTCATGGATATGACTTTATATTGAATATTCACCTTGGATTTGACATCTGAGGAAACGTCCTCATCTCTATATTTTTTCTTTTGGGTAATTCTACCGGATTGTTGTAGGATTCCTGATTGTTTTTGGATCTCGGATTATTATCCTTGATTTCATTAATTTTTTTTGCTATTGTGCTCGGAAGTTTGGTGGTGTTGTGCCGATCACAATATGCATTATTTTTTTTTTGCACTTACTTTTGACGTTGTGTTCGCAAGTTCACTACGTGCAAGTATTTGTTTGTTTTTCTTTTTCTATTGTGTTCGGGAGTTCGGTGGTGTTGTGCCGATCACAATATGAATATGTTACAGTATTTTTATAGCTGCTTATTTTTGGAATGCTTGTGCTTGGAAAGTTGGTGGTGTTGAGCCAATCACAACATTCAATAAATATTTTTTTTTCCTTTTTCTATGGGAATTTTCACTTCACAAGTTTGTTGAAGTGAAGGTTCAAGTTGTATCTTGGGCATACAAGATGTCCGATATGCATTGTTGGGTAGTGTGCTAGTCAGTGGCGAGGGTGCCTAACTGAACTCACAGATGTTGTTATTAGTCAGCGGCGATGGTGCCTAACTGAACTCAAGGTAGATGTTGTTAGTCAGCGGCGATAGTGCCTAACTGAACTATTGGATGGATAGTGTTAGTCAGTGGCGAGGGTGCCTAACTGTACTCACAGATGATAGATAGTGTTAGTCAGTGGCGACGGTGCCTAACTGTACTCACGGATGTTATTGTTAGTCAGCGGCGATGGTGCCTAACTGTACTCAATAGTAGGTGTTTGTTTTTAGACTATTATATTTTCTAGTTTATTATTTTATTTCATTATTTGAAATTTATTTTTTCTTGGAATTTAAGGCTTGGCAGGTTTATCCTTTGCAGTCTTGTTTCAAAGTTATAGTTTGTTTAGTTTCACCTTAGTATTTCAATACTATAGGTTTATTGTTTGTTTTTATATTTAAAATATTTTTAAGAGAGCTTTTGCTTTTCTCTTTTGTTTTGTTTTTTTTTTGTCTTTGCCTTAGTGCATAAAAGAAAGTTCCTTTCTTTTATTTTTTGGGGAGGGATGTAATGTAACGATTTTTTTACAATCGTTTCATGGAAGTCGATTTTTAGTACGGATTCCTACCACATTCGTTTTTTCGGACCAAATAGCTGTTATCCAGGTTCGTAATAATCATTGACAATGACAATTAATTAAAAAGTCATCTGTCAAAAATCTATGACAGCTTCACTCTACGACCTCTTCCGACTATGGCCTGATCATTCTTTTGAAATTTTTGATATTTATTTTTAATCCGGCTTCATAATGCCGCGATTCTTTTTAAAAGTTCCGGTTTAACTTTAAATCAAAGCCGAATGGCTTGATTACTTGTGATGGATCCATATTTTATTGGTGAGTCAAATATTTTTATTGTTAATGTGTTCGTTGCATTCGATCATCAAAATTTTGTTTCAATGTTCTACATTCCGCATTTTTTATATTGTTTCAGGCATATTTTAGCCGATTTATCCACAATGGTGGACACATAATTCTTTGTTTGTTCGAAAAACGGTAAGCGATTGTGATTTACATGACCACGTTTCGACATATATTTTTAGTTTTCAAGTTTCTAATCCAGGCTTATTTCTTTACAGCCTCGGCGTTTTTCACCATAGTTCAATTGTCCGTAAGGATACCTTTTTCACCGTACTTATATTTTTCACCATAGTTAAATTGTAAGGATATATTTTTCACCCTACTTATATTTTTCACCACAATTTTCGTATGTATATTTTTCATCATACTTTATATTTTTT
>CAUEHA010000132.1:0-12531 GCA_958496365.1 Subacronicta megacephala | reverse complement strand
TGGACATTTCGGTTCGTAACTTTCACATAATTATACGCCGTTAAATCGATACCGTATTATATTAGTACACGAATATTATTACAAGCAGTTAGATAGAGTATAGATAGATATTCTAGATAGGTAGATATTCTAAGTAACATTGTAAACTTGGTGTATATAGTGAAGTAGAGAATGTTTAAGCGATGTGTTGGTTCGTGTGCGCGTGGCGCAGGGTCGCGGGCGGGCGCGGCGCAGCGGCTGGTGGTGACGCACCTGGTGCCAGGCGTCGCCGACTGGAACGTCGCCGTGCCCGTGAGTACACCCCCACACACTGCGACACACCGCCACACACTGCGACACACCGCCACACACTGCGACACACCGCCACACACTGCGACACACCGCCACACACTGCGACACACCGCCACACACTGCGACACACCGCCACACACTGCGACACACCGCCACACACTGCGACACACCGCCACACACTGCGACACACGTTGGACGGCGAACGGGAACGTACTACTGCGCAAGGAAGATGGCGCAAAATCCGTTAACATCAAGTCAAAGGAATGCATTGAAAAGCTTTGTATTAAAAAGTGACTAATTAACCATCTACATGCATTCTACCGACCCAGAATGTTTCAGTACTTTAATTCTATATTTAATTTTATGTCAACCTCAACACAAAAACACTATCTCATTGTACACAAACCCATACTTCACACACAACAAAAAACTAAACACTCACAACCAAAAATCATTATTATCCTAAACACTCACCGAAATAGCCTAATTGTACTCCATCCGCACCAGTGTCTCAATATTATGAAATATAAAATCATATCAAATTGCCCCCTAAATGTCGCCAAAGATCTCTCTCTATTTCTTTTAATATGTAAAATACTGCCCCAACGACTAAATGACAAATGCCTCCTTTAACTTTTAATAATATTTCTACAGAACTTGAGGCAATTAGTGTATCAAAGGCTTTCATTAGTTCTCCTGACAAATGTTCTCAATTTATAGATAATTCTAGTAAAACACTAACAATACTACACCTTAACATTCGCAGCTTACATTGTAATTTTGATGGTTTACAAGTATTACTGAGTCAGATTCACGTCAAATGCGACCTCATAATCCTATCTGAATGCTGGCCAGCCAAAGTTCACACCATACCTCACCTCGCCGGCTATAATTACTACTGGACCAAAAATCTGAAAAACCAGAATGAAGGAGTGGTAACTTACATCAAACGTTCCATTGACTCCTTAAATTGTTCCGTAGTTGAACCGCCGTTTGTAGAAGGAAACTGTCTAGTTAGCAAATTCGGAAAAGACTTTGCTGTCGTGGGAATATACCGATCGCCTTCCTATAAAAATATTGATACCTTCGTGAATAGCCTAGACCAAGTTCTCTCTTCTTTAACCTCTTTCAAATCAGTGTCTATCATAGGTGACATCAACATTGATATTTCACAAAGTAACACTAGTAACAATACCGCTACTTACCTTCACTTTATTGCTTTCCACGGTATGCTACCAGCTCATCAGTTTCCTACACGGTTAAACTCGTGCCTAGACCACGTGATACTTAAAACTGCCCTACACTCAACCACCTTGGTTATTGATTCGCACATTACAGACCATAATCCAGTTCTTCTTTCTCTTAATACCACTCGTCCACAATGTGCCTCACGGAAAACATTTATTAAAACGGACTACGAAGCAGTTATTAACGAAATTAACAACACCGATTTTTCTTTAACATATGCTTATCAGTGTCCCCACGAAGCTACCGATTACTTTGTCCACTTGGTCTCCGACATTATTGCAAAAAACACGAATTATAATTTTTTATTTTTATTTTTATTTTATTTGGGAAACAAACAGATACAATATATTATTAAGTTATTACATAGCAGGTTACACACAATCCAAAACAGTTTCCGCATATTAGCAAAACAATTTGTGACGGACTTAAAGTTAAGAACAAGACAAGGGAAGCAAATATATATGTAATTAATTAATTATGTTATTCAAACAATATAAATTATGGAATTATGATAACTATCATTGTGTATTTATATAAATCAACTTGAACTAGCAACCAGATTCTCATTTAAGTACTTCTTATATTTAGCCAGAGAGAGATGGAAGACATCTAACAAATCTTTTTGACTGGACGAAGATAAGATATTATTATATGATCGGCAAGATCTTCTAATGAAATTGTTCATGCAATAATTAGTCCTAGCCAAAGGAATGTGGAAGAGAGAAATCTTACGCTTACTGATACGTGGACATCCGAAATTTAACTTACTTAAAAGGTAAGGGGAATCCACTAGATTTCTTACAATTTTAAGGAGAAATATTAGATCTCGTTCAGTTCGTCGTGATTTTAAAGAGGGTAGAATAGGTATGACACTATCGTTATTGTTGATCCTATTATTGTTATTACTCCGCCATGTGACATGTTTCATTAGTTTATTCTGTATCCCTTCTATTTGGTCAATATAAACGTTATATTGGGGATTCCATATTACCGATGCATACTCAACTATTGGTCGAACAATAGTTTTATAAAGGAGTAACAGTGTGCTTAAACGTTTAAACTCTTTAGATACTCTCAATACAAATCCTAACATTCTAAAAGCTTTATTAGTAACCGACGCAACGTGACGGTCGAAGATTAATTTACTATCCAGTTGAACCCCCAGGTCTCGCACCTCAGACACCCTTGTGATAGTTTGTTTGTTAAGAGTATATATAAATTCTAGACAATTTTTTTTTCTTGTAAATGAGATGATATTGCATTTTTTTACATTGAGATGAAGCAAATTTATATTACAGTAATTACAAAGATTATCTAGATCCTTTTGAAGTGCCTGACAGTCATTTAAATTATTTACGATTTTGTAGATTTTTTTATCATCTGCATAGAGCAAGATTTTAGAATTTTGAAAAATTTTAGATACGTCATTAATATAAATATTAAACAAAAGGGGCCCGAGATGCGAACCCTGTGGTACACCAGATGTAACCGTTGTAAAGGTAGAACAAAAACCTTTTATAGTGACAGCCTGATTACGGTCCCGGAGGTATGAAGCCAGCCAACGGAGTAAATCGCCGTGTATACCGATATGCTCAAGCTTATGCAGAAGTATTCTATGTGAAATTTTATCAAATGCTTTAGAGTAATCAGTATACACAACATCCACCTGACTGCCACTATCCATAGCGGTGGTCACAGCGTCAATAAATTCGCACAAATTTGTTTCCGTTGACTTTTTACCAATAAATCCATGCTGTTCTGGTATAAGAATAGGTTTGATCAATGGCGTTATAATATCACAAATAATACGTTCGAATAGTTTTGGAATAACGCTAAGTTTACAAATAGGGCGATAGTTCATTATGTTATGTTTATCCCCACTTTTATAAATGGGAACGACGTAACATTGTTTCCACAGTAATGGCATAACACCAGATTGCAAGGATAAATTAAATAGCTGTTGTAATGGAATAGATAAATATTTATGACATTTCTGCAGAAACAACGGTGCAATGCCATCAGGGCCACTACCTTTTTTAATATCTAAATCTTTCAACTATTTTTTAACAGTCTCGGACGATATTTCTATAGTACTAAGATTCAATGATGTACTGTTGTCTCCATTATTTAAAGCTAGTGAGGGAGCTACTATGTCCTTTTCGAAAGCTGACTGGAAATGCCTGTTAAAAAGTTCGGCTATAATATTGCCATCTGATGAAGTAATATCCCCCAAGAAAAGACTGTCGGGAAGAGTACTAGTTGATTTTTTTAATTTTACATAAGACCAGAAATGCTTACTATTTTTCAATATATTATTTTCAGTTTTTTTAATAAAATATTCATAACACTCTTTGGCAACTCTTTTTTGTCTATCCCGCAATAATACGAATGTGGAGTAATCACTATATTGACCAAAACGTTTCCATTTTTTATGGTATTTTAATTTTTCTTTCACAACTTTTATCAATGCTGATGAGTACCATATTGGATATTTATTATCATTATAAATAGTTTTTACTGGTACATAGGTACATATAATGCCCTCTAAAACATCATAAAATTTCCTAACAGATTGATCCACATCGTGATTATTGATATAAGTGTTCCAATCAATATCCGAGAGAACATCATTAATAGCCTTATAGTCAGCACTAGCAAAAATACGCAAAATTCTCGGTGGAGACTGTAACGTATGTAAACAAAGATTAAAGACAATTATATCTAAGGCAGGGTGGTGCGCATCTTCAGGAACCAAAGGGTATGGGGACCTACCTACATTACAGTTACAATTGGCAATGACAAGGTCTAATTGTCTATTATTAACATTACCAATTAAATTAAACTGTATAAGAAGGCTATTAAACGACAGAAAGTTTGCCAGTGATTCCACTAGGAAATCAGCGTTCGTTAACCTTAATGTAGGTAAACCATTTTATTCCGTTGTGAACCACTGTGCGTTCCTAATATTAAAATCACCAATCAACAAAAATCGGTCATCCGGATACTCAATAGAACACCGAGAGACTTGATCGAAAAATGTAATTACATCGTTAAGTTGTTGACTGCCCTGTGGAAAATAACAACAGTATATTCTGAGCCTAGAAATCTGTGCACGTTCCTTAATGAGTACACATAATGATAAAATATCGGCAGATATCAAATTATCTGAAGGGGATATTTCTACGTCACTTACCTCTACACCTTTCTTTGTGGCAATAATAACCCCTCCACCCAATTTATCGGATCTTTTGTCGTAATCCCTATCGCATCTATACACGCTATACATATCATTAAATAGTTCGGAGTTAAATATACCTGGTAGAAGCCAAGTCTCGGTGAGACATATTATGTCATACGAATATAACAACAGGTTACTATAAAAAAGGTTAGTTTTGGTGCGGAGACCACGCACATTTTGGTAATAAATATTTAAGCTAGGAGCCATTTACGAAAAATAAAAATTTATAATAATAAAAGATATAACATTCAAAATCGATTACTATAAAACCCATAAGTATCATCGACATATTATATCGACGAACAACGAGAAGTGAGCAATAAATAAAAAGAATACAATACAGTAAGAAGAATCTCTCTACCACCCGCACATAAGGACTCAATGAACTACATAATGCTAAAATACCCAATAACAATATTATCCTCAAGCCCTGGATTACACCCGGATTACTAAGATGTATACAGACACGTGATAAAATGCATCTAAACCTTAGAAAAGATCCAAAAAATGTCACGCTTAAGATAACTTACACCCGGTACCGTAATTTTTGTAATAATCTCCTAAGCAAGCTTAAAGTAGACCATGAACGTTCGGAACTCCAAAGGGCCAAAAATGATATGAAGGCTACATGGAGCGCGATTAGAAAAATCACAAATACGCTAAGTACCACGCCATCATCTGCCAATGAACTTCTACAAATTTTCCCTAATTCCTCTAAATCTATTAATGCAGTAAACAGTTTTTTTGCTAATGTTGGAAATAACCTTGCAGCAATGATCACACCAACTCGTAGTAACTCGATCAGCTTTCTGCCGCCTGTCACCAATAGCCAAAACTCCATGGCTATCCTTGAAGTCGATGTAAGTGAAATTGTATCGGAGATTTCTTCCTTAAAAGAAGACAGTGCTACTGGATGGGACAATATACCCTCTAAGGTTATCAAAGCTTGTAGAATAAAATTAGCCCCCTTCATCACTTACATATGCAATATTTCATTAAACGCTGGTGTTTTTCCTAAGGTTTTCAAGAGAGCAATTGTTCATCCGGTCCATAAGAGTGGAGACAGAGGCAGTGTCACCAATTATCGCCTGATCTCCATACTTCCATCCCTTTCCAAAGTCTTAGAAAAAATACTAAACAAACGCTTAGTCTGTTACCTCGACAAACATCAGATTTTGGGTAAAAATCAATATGGCTTTAGAAAGGGTCTATCTACTGAGGATGCAGTATTAGATCTCACAAATGATATTGTTTCTCATCTAGACAATAAGTTGAAACCTATTGGTGTCTTTCTAGACCTCTCCAAGGCCTTTGATACTGTCTCTGTCCCCATCCTCATTTCTAAGCTAGAAAACATAGGAATCCGTGGAGTACAGCTTAAACTATTTGAGGACTACCTCACCGATCGCACTCAGAGTGTGAAAATTGATTCGATGATGAGTGACACCCTACCTCTCCCTGCCTTTGGAATTCCGCAGGGCTCGATTTTGGGCCCTACATTGTTTCTTGTTTACATAAATGAACTCTGTAGGCTCAAAATACCGAACTGTCACATCTATACTTATGCAGACGACACTGCCTTGGTGATCGACGGTCGAAACTGGGAGGAAACACATCACAACGCGGAAAACGCGCTAAGGATCGTCATGTCTTGGTTTTCCCTTAACAAATTAACCCTTAACATTTCAAAGTCTCTATTCATACCTTTCCGTCTAAATAATAACCACCTATCTACTCCAAAACTTTTTACAATCAAAGTCCACATTTGTGTGGACCCAACGCAAAATTGTTCATGTGTATCCCTGACCAGGAGTGATCAGATCAAGTATCTCGGAGTTCAAATCGATAGCATGCTTAGCTGGACTTCGCATGCAACTTCCCTTACATCCCGTGTCAGAAAATTGATATACATCTTCAAAAAATTAAGAAAATCCGCCTCCAACGCAGTACTTAATGTAGTCTACTTCTCTTTGTGCCAGTCTTTATTAACCTACTGCATCTGTGCTTGGGGAGGCTGCCATAAAATACATTTGATTAAACTCGAAAGAGCGCAAAGAGCAGTATTGAAGATAATGTCATCCAAGCCGCGACGTTACCCGACGCACAAACTGTATTCCGAATGTGGCCTCTTATCAGTTAGAAAACTATTTATCCTCCAAACAACATTACGCAAACATGCATCTACATTCGTTGAACCCAACACACATAGACGTAGAGGGAAAAACATATTACGACCAATAAAACACTCCACTTCATTAGCACAAAGACACTACAATGTTATTAGTACTTATTTGTATAACTTTATTAATAAAAAAACTCACATATCTAATCTGACTTATCATAAAACCAGGAAAACGCTGACTACATGGTTAAAAACTCTGAAATATGAGGAATGTGAAAGGATACTAAAACCCCAATAGCCTTGCTATAAGTTTAACATTAATGAAGTCTAGTAGTCTTTAGGATACCTCTGACACACATGCATGCACTCAATCCCTTTCTCATTCTTGCGCTCACACCTCTTCACACACACACACACACACACACACACACACACACACACACACACACACACACACACACACACACACACACACACACACACACACACACACACACACACACACACACACACACACACACACACACACACACACACACACACACACACACACACACACACACACACACACACGCACACGCACACGCACACACACGCGCGCGCGCGCGCACACACACATTCATACATAGGCGCACATGCAGACACACACAAACCTTTATTAAGGTAAAACATTATATTTTTATCTTTTTTTATTTTGTCATTCACTTATTTTTGTTAAATGTACCTTTTCCTTTGTTATGCCTTAAACATGTTCACCCTGTTTCTTTGTACCTTATACTGTGTTAATAATAAGAGAGTGCCTTGGCTTCCATAATACAAGTTTTACTTAGTTTGGAAGTCAAGTGACCCACCTACTGTACTTTTCTTGATATGTGCAATAAACGCATTTTATTTATTATTTATTTACACCGCCACATACTGCGACACACCGCCACATACTGCGACACACCGCCACACACCGCGACAAACCACCACACACCCTAATGAGCCCTTTAGTATTACATAAATTATTTTTTTATTTTAGGACCTTCAACGAAAGATATACACAATTCGTGATTTTCTATAAAGTACTGATAATAAATTAAGTGTACTCACAAAGTGTAAGTGTAACACAGCATGCATTATGTGTATTAGACTTAGCACAACTATGTTAAAGGACGATTTAAAACAATTTCAAGTATAAAAAAACAGATTTAAGGAAATATTAAGGTACGTAGGTAAGTAGCAAGTGGTTACTTGGCCCACTACCAAGTATTATAAGTAAAATACATTTAATTGGCACGTTCAGATGCCGCCGGTGTGCAGGAACGCGCAGGTGACGGGCGTGGAGACGGCGGTGTGTGACGCGGATGCGCCGCCTGACGTCACCATGCCGGAGCTGCTGAGGGCGCGCGTGCACCGGCGCGGCCAGCTCAAGGGGTTCGCCGCCGTCAACGTCACCGTGTACTGCCTGCCGGACACCGACCCGCTCGACGTGCACCGCACCGACACGCGCTCCACCTACGAAGTGCTCTCCAGTGAACTCGGCTCGAATGAACCGATGTCCACTGAAGTCACGTCACAGGAATCGGTATCCACTGGCTTAACTTCAAATGAATTGTTTCCGAACGTAGTGAAGCTCACGTTACCCACACCGACTACGACTACGTCGACATCGACTCAGCCGCCGCAAGAAGTACCGACACCACACGTCGACCTGCCGACACCGCCTCCAGAGATAAAAATCGCCCCGTCACCTGTACAATCAACTCAACCTAATGAAAAAACCCCTTCAGCACTGAAACTTACTATTAATATTATCCAGCCGTCCCATGAGCCGACAAAAGTACAGAATCCGTGGTCTTACGAAGTCAACCTGCCATCCTATAAGGAAAGGCCCCAAGAGGCGGCTTCATCGTGGGAGTCTGAGTTTTCGGTACCATCGCGGTTCGCTGATATTTCCTGGCGACCTACAAACGGGTTACCGCCACATCCGCGCCACTCGCCCTCGCTGCCACGACCCAGGGCGCCTTCCCAGCGCCCACCGCCGCGGCCCAGAGCAATTCCCCCTCTCCCGGCGCCCCGGCCCAAGGCGCCCTTCCCGCCCTTGCCGCCGCGGCCCAGGGCACCATTTTCACCCCCGCCGCAGCCCAAGGCACCCCCTCCGCCCCCGCCGCCGCCTAAGGCTCCCCCTTCACCCCCGCAGCCGCCGCCTAGGGCTCCCCCTCCACCCCCGCCGCCGCCGCCTTGGGCTCCCGCCCCGCCACCCGCTCCCCCCCCGCTCACCACGCTCCCCACGCTCCCCACGCTGCCCCTGTCGCCCGTGCTGCCACAGCTGCCCGCAGTGCCGGCGCTGCTGGTGGCGCCGGCGCTGTTGCGGCCTGTGCGTCTGCTGCAGCCGCGGATCGCCTTCGTGCAACGATATACACCATTATTCGTTTATAGGCGCTTTTAATTAATCTGAACGGAACGATGTCCGATCCATAAAGATTAGTTGAGAGCTCAGGATGAGAGCTGAAAAGACAACTTTGGCAATTCGTCTACAATCAGCATTAGCAATTTTCTAATACGAATCTCTTGTATTTATTGATGACCAGGGCAAACCGAAGTAAATAAAACAACTCTTTGGTCAAGGACTCCTTTTTTAATGAACACTCAGACATCTTGACAGCTGTCCAGATAACAAGACGACGCCGCTAAGGTGCATTCATAACGGATGCATTTCCATGATACAAAACAGAATCATTAAAATGACCATCAGCCATAGCTGGCTAGTGTCGTTTTAGTTTACTTTCAAGTGATAATACAGTTTAGATTTAGTGGTATGTAAGAAACCATAATTTTACAAAGAAATGAATTTTCTAATTAAAGAAAATTTCTAGTGAAAGAAAAATTCGATCTCAGGCAGGGTTTGAACCTGCGTCTCTCTGGTTAAGTACACCAGACGCTTTGCCAACTAAGCTACCGAGACCACTGCCTGTGATGTCGAATTTCTCTTCCACCTTCTACGTCTTGAGGCGACGTCGGCACCATCTATTGAAGACATTACTATGTCTTTCAACCAACACGACTGCCTTTACAGGTAGTTCAATGTCGAACGATGTTGCCTTACCGTATTATGCTTATTTTTTTATTATTTTTTAGCATTAAATATTGCGAAATTTTCACAAAGAAATGAATTTTCTAATTAAAGAAAATTTCTAGTGAAAGAAAAATTCGATCTCAGGCAGGGTTTGAACCTGCGTCTCTCTGGTTAAGTACACCAGACGCTTTGCCAACTAAGCTACCGAGACCACTGCCTGTGATGTCGAATTTCTCTTCCACCTTCTACGTCTTGAGGCGACGTCGGCACCATCTATTGAAGACATTACTATGTCTTTCAACCAACACGACTGCCTTTACAGGTAGTTCAATGTCGAACGATGTTGCCTTACCGTATTATGCTTATTTTTTTATTATTTTTTAGCATTAAATATTGCGAAATTTTCACAAAGAAATGAATTTTCTAATTAAAGAAAATTTCTAGTGAAAGAAAAATTCGATCTCAGGCAGGGTTTCAACCTGCGTCTCTCTGGTTAAGTACACCAGACGCTTTGCCAACTAAGCTACCGAGACCACTGCCTGTGATGTCGAATTTCTCTTCCACCTTCTACGTCTTGAGGCGACGTCGGCACCATCTATTGAAGACATTACTATGTCTTTCAACCAACACGACTGCCTTTACAGGTAGTTCAATGTCGAACGATGTTGCCTTACCGTATTATGCTTATTTTTTTATTATTTTTTAGCATTAAATATTGCGAAATTTTCACAAAGAAATGAATTTTCTAATTAAAGAAAATTTCTAGTGAAAGAAAAATTCGATCTCAGGCAGGGTTTGAACCTGCGTCTCTCTGGTTAAGTACACCAGACGCTTTGCCAACTAAGCTACCGAGACCACTGCCTGTGATGTCGAATTTCTCTTCCACCTTCTACGTCTTGAGGCGACGTCGGCACCATCTATTGAAGACATTACTATGTCTTTCAACCAACACGACTGCCTTTACAGGTAGTTCAATGTCGAACGATGTTGCCTTACCGTATTATGCTTATTTTTTTATTATTTTTTAGCATTAAATATTGCGAAATTTTCACAAAGAAATGAATTTTCTAATTAAAGAAAATTTCTAGTGAAAGAAAAATTCGATCTCAGGCAGGGTTTGAACCTGCGTCTCTCTGGTTAAGTACACCAGACGCTTTGCCAACTAAGCTACCGAGACCACTGCCTGTGATGTCGAATTTCTCTTCCACCTTCTACGTCTTGAGGCGACGTCGGCACCATCTATTGAAGACATTACTATGTCTTTCAACCAACACGACTGCCTTTACAGGTAGTTCAATGTCGAACGATGTTGCCTTACCGTATTATGCTTATTTTTTTATTATTTTTTAGCATTAAATATTGCGAAATTTTCACAAAGAAATGAATTTTCTAATTAAAGAAAATTTCTAGTGAAAGAAAAATTCGATCTCAGGCAGGGTTTGAACCTGCGTCTCTCTGGTTAAGTACACCAGACGCTTTGCCAACTAAGCTACCGAGACCACTGCCTGTGATGTCGAATTTCTCTTCCACCTTCTACGTCTTGAGGCGACGTCGGCACCATCTATTGAAGACATTACTATGTCTTTCAACCAACACGACTGCCTTTACAGGTAGTTCAATGTCGAACGATGTTGCCTTACCGTATTATGCTTATTTTTTTATTATTTTTTAGCATTAAATATTGCGAAATTTTCACAAAGAAATGAATTTTCTAATTAAAGAAAATTTCTAGTGAAAGAAAAATTCGATCTCAGGCAGGGTTTGAACCTGCGTCTCTCTGGTTAAGTACACCAGACGCTTTGCCAACTAAGCTACCGAGACCACTGCCTGTGATGTCGAATTTCTCTTCCACCTTCTACGTCTTGAGGCGACGTCGGCACCATCTATTGAAGACATTACTATGTCTTTCAACCAACACGACTGCCTTTACAGGTAGTTCAATGTCGAACGATGTTGCCTTACCGTATTATGCTTATTTTTTTATTATTTTTTAGCATTAAATATTGCGAAATTTTCACAAAGAAATGAATTTTCTAATTAAAGAAAATTTCTAGTGAAAGAAAAATTCGATCTCAGGCAGGGTTTGAACCTGCGTCTCTCTGGTTAAGTACACCAGACGCTTTGCCAACTAAGCTACCGAGACCACTGCCTGTGATGTCGAATTTCTCTTCCACCTTCTACGTCTTGAGGCGACGTCGGCACCATCTATTGAAGACATTACTATGTCTTTCAACCAACACGACTGCCTTTACAGGTAGTTCAATGTCGAACGATGTTGCCTTACCGTATTATGCTTATTTTTTTATTATTTTTTAGCATTAAATATTGCGAAATTTTCACAAAGAAATGAATTTTCTAATTAAAGAAAATTTCTAGTGAAAGAAAAATTCGATCTCAGGCAGGGTTTGAACCTGCGTCTCTCTGGTTAAGTACACCAGACGCTTTGCCAACTAAGCTACCGAGACCACTGCCTGTGATGTCGAATTTCTCTTCCACCTTCTACGTCTTGAGGCGACGTCGGCACCATCTATTGAAGACATTACTATGTCTTTCAACCAACACGACTGCCTT
>CAUEHA010000131.1:2500-45000 GCA_958496365.1 Subacronicta megacephala | reverse complement strand
CCTAACCTAACCTAACCTAACCTAACCTAACCTAACCTAACCTAACCTAACCTAACCTAACCTAACCTAACCTAACCTAACCTAACCTAACCTAACCTAACCTAACCTAACCTAACCTAACCTAACCTAACCTAACCTAACCTAACCTAACCTAACCTAACCTAACCTAACCTAACCTAACCTAACCTAACCTAACCTAACCTAACCTAACCTAACCTAACCTAACCTAACCTAACCTAACCTAACCTAACCTAACCTAACCTAACCTAACCTAACCTAACCTAACCTAACCTAACCTAACCTAACCTAACCTAACCTAACCTAACCTAACCTAACCTAACCTAACCTAACCTAACCTAACCTAACCTAACCTAACCTAACCTAACCTAACCTAACCTAACCTAACCTAACCTAACCTAACCTAACCTAACCTAACCTAACCTAACCTAACCTAACCTAACCTAACCTAACCTAACCTAACCTAACCTAACCTAACCTAACCTAACCTAACCTAACCTAACCTAACCTAACCTAACCTAACCTAACCTAACCTAACCTAACCTAACCTAACCTAACCTAACCTAACCTAACCTAACCTAACCTAACCTAACCTAACCTAACCTAACCTAACCTAACCTAACCTAACCTAACCTAACCTAACCTAACCTAACCTAACCTAACCTAACCTAACCTAACCTAACCTAACCTAACCTAACCTAACCTAACCTAACCTAACCTAACCTAACCTAACCTAACCTAACCTAACCTAACCTAACCTAACCTAACCTAACCTAACCTAACCTAACCTAACCTAACCTAACCTAACCTAACCTAACCTAACCTAACCTAACCTAACCTAACCTAACCTAACCTAACCTAACCTAACCTAACCTAACCTAACCTAACCTAACCTAACCTAACCTAACCTAACCTAACCTAACCTAACCTAACCTAACCTAACCTAACCTAACCTAACCTAACCTAACCTAACCTAACCTAACCTAACCTAACCTAACCTAACCTAACCTAACCTAACCTAACCTAACCTAACCTAACCTAACCTAACCTAACCTAACCTAACCTAACCTAACCTAACCTAACCTAACCTAACCTAACCTAACCTAACCTAACCTAACCTAACCTAACCTAACCTAACCTAACCTAACCTAACCTAACCTAACCTAACCTAACCTAACCTAACCTAACCTAACCTAACCTAACCTAACCTAACCTAACCTAACCTAACCTAACCTAACCTAACCTAACCTAACCTAACCTAACCTAACCTAACCTAACCTAACCTAACCTAACCTAACCTAACCTAACCTAACCTAACCTAACCTAACCTAACCTAACCTAACCTAACCTAACCTAACCTAACCTAACCTAACCTAACCTAACCTAACCTAACCTAACCTAACCTAACCTAACCTAACCTAACCTAACCTAACCTAACCTAACCTAACCTAACCTAACCTAACCTAACCTAACCTAACCTAACCTAACCTAACCTAACCTAACCTAACCTAACCTAACCTAACCTAACCTAACCTAACCTAACCTAACCTAACCTAACCTAACCTAACCTAACCTAACCTAACCTAACCTAACCTAACCTAACCTAACCTAACCTAACCTAACCTAACCTAACCTAACCTAACCTAACCTAACCTAACCTAACCTAACCTAACCTAACCTAACCTAACCTAACCTAACCTAACCTAACCTAACCTAACCTAACCTAACCTAACCTAACCTAACCTAACCTAACCTAACCTAACCTAACCTAACCTAACCTAACCTAACCTAACCTAACCTAACCTAACCTAACCTAACCTAACCTAACCTAACCTAACCTAACCTAACCTAACCTAACCTAACCTAACCTAACCTAACCTAACCTAACCTAACCTAACCTAACCTAACCTAACCTAACCTAACCTAACCTAACCTAACCTAACCTAACCTAACCTAACCTAACCTAACCTAACCTAACCTAACCTAACCTAACCTAACCTAACCTAACCTAACCTAACCTAACCTAACCTAACCTAACCTAACCTAACCTAACCTAACCTAACCTAACCTAACCTAACCTAACCTAACCTAACCTAACCTAACCTAACCTAACCTAACCTAACCTAACCTAACCTAACCTAACCTAACCTAACCTAACCTAACCTAACCTAACCTAACCTAACCTAACCTAACCTAACCTAACCTAACCTAACCTAACCTAACCTAACCTAACCTAACCTAACCTAACCTAACCTAACCTAACCTAACCTAACCTAACCTAACCTAACCTAACCTAACCTAACCTAACCTAACCTAACCTAACCTAACCTAACCTAACCTAACCTAACCTAACCTAACCTAACCTAACCTAACCTAACCTAACCTAACCTAACCTAACCTAACCTAACCTAACCTAACCTAACCTAACCTAACCTAACCTAACCTAACCTAACCTAACCTAACCTAACCTAACCTAACCTAACCTAACCTAACCTAACCTAACCTAACCTAACCTAACCTAACCTAACCTAACCTAACCTAACCTAACCTAACCTAACCTAACCTAACCTAACCTAACCTAACCTAACCTAACCTAACCTAACCTAACCTAACCTAACCTAACCTAACCTAACCTAACCTAACCTAACCTAACCTAACCTAACCTAACCTAACCTAACCTAACCTAACCTAACCTAACCTAACCTAACCTAACCTAACCTAACCTAACCTAACCTAACCTAACCTAACCTAACCTAACCTAACCTAACCTAACCTAACCTAACCTAACCTAACCTAACCTAACCTAACCTAACCTAACCTAACCTAACCTAACCTAACCTAACCTAACCTAACCTAACCTAACCTAACCTAACCTAACCTAACCTAACCTAACCTAACCTAACCTAACCTAACCTAACCTAACCTAACCTAACCTAACCTAACCTAACCTAACCTAACCTAACCTAACCTAACCTAACCTAACCTAACCTAACCTAACCTAACCTAACCTAACCTAACCTAACCTAACCTAACCTAACCTAACCTAACCTAACCTAACCTAACCTAACCTAACCTAACCTAACCTAACCTAACCTAACCTAACCTAACCTAACCTAACCTAACCTAACCTAACCTAACCTAACCTAACCTAACCTAACCTAACCTAACCTAACCTAACCTAACCTAACCTAACCTAACCTAACCTAACCTAACCTAACCTAACCTAACCTAACCTAACCTAACCTAACCTAACCTAACCTAACCTAACCTAACCTAACCTAACCTAACCTAACCTAACCTAACCTAACCTAACCTAACCTAACCTAACCTAACCTAACCTAACCTAACCTAACCTAACCTAACCTAACCTAACCTAACCTAACCTAACCTAACCTAACCTAACCTAACCTAACCTAACCTAACCTAACCTAACCTAACCTAACCTAACCTAACCTAACCTAACCTAACCTAACCTAACCTAACCTAACCTAACCATCCGCAGCATCTATACGGCGACGGTAGAGCCGGTAATAATGTACGCAGCAAGTGCCTGGGCCCCGGCAGTGAAAAAGCTTGGAGTGCAGAAACAGCTCAATGTGGTCCAAAGAGGATTTGCCCAGAAGCTCTGCAGGTCCTACCGCACGGTGTCGCTGAATGCGGCGCTGATGCTGGCCGGGATACTACCCCTCGACCTGCGCATTCAGGAGGCAGCCGCCCTGTACCAGGCGAGGAGGGGGCTCCCCCGGCCGGACCTCGGAGACCGCGAGGTAGAGCGTGCGGTGGCATTTGCAGAGACTCCTCATCCTGCAATGCACGTGGCCATGGGCTTCGTCTGCCTGGCTGATCAGACAGACGTCGATGCCCACAGCAGTCAGGCGGTACGCATCTACACCGATGGCAGCAAGATTGACGAGAAGGTCGGAGCGGCCCTCTCACTGTGGGCCGGTGACGCCGAGACCAAAGCCATCAAACTTTGTCTGCCATCGTATTGTAGTGTGTACCAGGCGGAACTACTGGCCATCTGCAGGGCAACGAAGGAGATCCTCGGGCGCTCGGAGGCGAGTTTTGGCATATTCAGCGACTCCAGGGCAGCTTTGCAGTCAGTCACCAACCAAGACTCGTCTCACCCCCTAGCAGCAGAGGCGAAACAAAATCTACGCCTGGCCTTGACCAAGAACAAGGATGTGTCCTTGTTTTGGATCAAGGCCCACGCGGGACTAGCGGGGAACGAGCGCGCGGACCACTTGGCCAAGGAAGCGGCTCTCAAAAGCAAAAGGAAGCCCGATTATGACCGGTGCCCGATCTCATTTGTCCGGCGGCAAATCCGCCAGGAATCGATAGGCGAATGGGATCGGAGGTATAGGGGCGGAGAGACCGCTTCCGTTACAAAGCTGTTCCTCCCAAATGCACTCCAAGCGCACAGGATTGTGCAGCGGATCCAGCCGACGGGGCTCATCACTCAGGCGATGACGGGGCACGGTGGGTTCTCCGAATACCTGCACCGCTTCAAGTGTAAGGAGAACCCAGCCTGCATTTGCGATCCCGAGATCCCGGAGTCGGTACCCCACATCCTACTCGACTGTCCTGTGCATGCCAGCAGAAGACAACGGTTTGAAATGGAGGCCGGCATGCAACTGACGGCAGGGACCTTGGCGGCGTGCCTATCAGGGAAGTGCACGCAAAAGCTGCTGCTGACGTATCTGGACGACGTGTGCAAGCACGTCGTCAAACGCAACAAAGCCGGCTAGGTACTCGTATTTAACTATACTATGACCTAAGCCGGCTCAGCAAACAAAACCAGTAGCAGCAAAGGTCCCTGACCATGTTAGGGGTACCGCATGGCAGGAGTGTGGTTTTAGCCGGTAAGAGTCCGGCACTACCCAGATTGCCTCACGTGCTGAGCAGTCTGGGTGTCCATGAGGATTTCCCACTCCTGCCACTACAAAAAAAAAAAAAAAAAAAAAAAAAAAACCTAACCTAACCTAACCTAACCTAACCTAACCTAACCTAACCTAACCTAACCTAACCTAACCTAACCTAACCTAACCTAACCTAACCTAACCTAACCTAACACCAAAATAAACTTAAGTTTGCGCCGCACAAGACAAAGGCCATGGTAATAACCAACAAACTGAAGTACGACTCACCAATTCTGCACATGGGTGGGGAGAGCCTGGCCCTGTCCCGGGAAATTAAGATCTTAGGGTTGACCATCGATGACAGATTGGCATTTAGCACTCATGCGTCAAATGTATGTAGGAAAGCACTAGATATATACAAACAACTGTCTAGAGCAGCGAAAATCAGCTGGGGCCTAAAACCAGAAATAATCAGGACCATATATACCGCAGTGGTAGAACCGGTGATCATGTATGCGGCAAGCGCCTGGGGGCCTGCGACTGACAAGGTGTATATACGGAAGCAACTTAATGCGGTTCAGCGTGGGTTCGTACAGAAAATAACCAAGGCTTATAGGACAACATCGCTGAATTCAGCCTTAGTACTCTCTGGACTGCTAGGATTCGAGAAGCAGCCTCTTTTTATGAAGTAAAAAGAGGATATTCCCAGAGAGCGATAGGAGATCGCGACATAGAAACACCAGTCCCACACACACACGTGCCACACCCAGCAGACCAGGTCGAGATAGGTTTTGAGTTTATGGCAAGCAGTGCAGAACTGGACCAGCAAAGCGTTGAAAACCCGAAGATTTATACCGACGGAAGTAAAATAGAGGGTAAAGTGGGTGCAGCGCTATCTCTCTGGGAAAACGGGCGGGAAACCAAGGCCCAAAAGTTTAAGTTGGAGCAGTTCTGCACCGTTTATCAAGCTGAGCTTCTGGCATTGCATAAAGCCTCTGAGTTGGCACTCAAACTACCAGCCCAAACCCTCGAAATTTACTGCGACTCCAGGTCAGCCCTGGAAACAGTAACCCGAGGTCTTTCCCTACATCCCCTTGCAGTAGGAATCCGAAAGAACATTCAGGAAAATGCGAATCGTGGCAAAGCGGTCAAGCTTTACTGGATCAAGGCACACGCCGGGATGGAGGGAAATGAAAGGGCCGATGAACTGGCCAAAGAAGCAGCGCTGAGAAAGAAAACGAAGCCAGACTATGATTTGTGCCCGGCTTCATTTGTAAGGGGACAAATCCGTAAGGAGTCGCTTGACGAGTGGAACGCAAGGTACGGATCAGGTGAAACAGCGTCAACGACTAAACTCTTTTTCCCCAACGCTACCGCGGCGTATAGTATAATAAGAAAATTGCACCTCGACCCACTATTGGTACAAGTATTGACGGGACACGGCGGGTTCTCCGAGTATTTGAACCGCTTCAAATGCAAGGGGAGCCCGGCGTGCCCCTGTGACCCCGAATGTAACGAAAGTGTATTCCACATTTTGACAGAGTGCCCTATCTACGCCTGCAAAAGGTCTGATTTAGAAATAGAAATAGAAATGAAAATTAACAAAGGTAATATACCAATCATAATAGAAAATAAACAAATAAGAACGAAATTTATAAAATACTGTAAAGAAATAGCTCAAAAAGTAGTAAATAAAAATAAGGTTTAGTAGGATGTACTTTCATATATAATAAGTATATATTAAAAGTAGTCCAAAGCTGTAAATAAATCGTAAGAAAACAAAGAAGTAAGCTATTAAATTAACGATGGATAAAAATGTAATAGTAATTAAGTAGTTATAAAGCATTTAGTTAAAATAAGTTACTATAGTGTCAATAAATTACGATATTAATTATATCCGTAGAAATTTGTATAAACTGTAGAATTAAATAGTAAAAGTAAAAATGTAATAAACCGATATAAACTGAAGTTAAACCGTTGAAATGTAACACATATAGATACAAATTATTTAGTCTTAAATTAGTATTGAAATAATGAATGTAAAAGTTAAATTAGTTAATAAAAGACTCTGACCCAAACATGTCAGGGGTAAACGCAAAAAAAAAAAAAAAAAAAAAAAAAAAAAAAAAAAAAAAAAAAAAAAAAAAACCTAACCTAACCTAACCTAACCTAACCTAACCTAACCTAACCTAACCTAACCTAACCTAACCTAACCTAACCTAACCTAACCTAACCTAACCTAACCTAACCTAACCTAACCTAACCTAACCTAACCTAACCTAACCTAACCTAACCTAACCTAACCTAACCTAACCTAACCTAACCTAACCTAACCTAACCTAACCTAACCTAACCTAACCTAACCTAACCTAACCTAACCTAACCTAACCTAACCTAACCTAACCTAACCTAACCTAACCTAACCTAACCTAACCTAACCTAACCTAACCTAACCTAACCTAACCTAACCTAACCTAACCTAACCTAACCTAACCTAACCTAACCTAACCTAACCTAACCTAACCTAACCTAACCTAACCTAACCTAACCTAACCTAACCTAACCTAACCTAACCTAACCTAACCTAACCTAACCTAACCTAACCTAACCTAACCTAACCTAACCTAACCTAACCTAACCTAACCTAACCTAACCTAACCTAACCTAACCTAACCTAACCTAACCTAACCTAACCTAACCTAACCTAACCTAACCTAACCTAACCTAACCTAACCTAACCTAACCTAACCTAACCTAACCTAACCTAACCTAACATCCAACCAGCGTACGAAACTATCCCCTCACCCTCATCCTCCCCCCACCCCCACCCCCCTTCCCCTTCCCCTCGTACTTCCCCCCTACCACCCTCACCCCAAACCCACTTACCCACCCAACAAAACCTAGTCTGGGCTATACCTGGGCGGATAAAAAAGCCATCCGGTGCCGACTCGGCACAAAATCGGCATCCAGGTCACGGGTCCCTCTAACTCCAGAAAAACCCCCGTATCTCGGAAACGGCTGGAGTTAGAGTGATTTTGACACCGGCTTGAAATACTATACTTACGTATAGTATTTCTAATCCAGCTCGGGCTAAGACCCCCTAAGTATCCCCTCCCCTCAAACCATCCCCCTCCATACTTGTAAAATCCACCAGAGCCGCCATTAAAAAATCCGAACCGACCCCATCTTTAGGAACCCCTTTATCTCCGGAACGGCTCGAGATAGGCCAAAATTAACGAAATTTTCCCCCCCCTTTACCCCCGCCCCACCTGGACATAGACCAGGATTCAAGCATAAAATCCCCCCCCCCCCCACCTTTCGCCCTTCCCCCAAGGAACTCTCGCATCGCCCGGACCAGTTTGGCCTGGCATTGAAAAGTTGCTTGTGAACTTTATTATCATACAATCACCTGCACACCCCCCCGCCCCCCGCCCTTCCCCTTCTTTTCCAAATCACATTGTATAAAATTGTAAATAATATAAAATCTATCGTATTCTCTGGAGGTGTAAAGAACCTATAGCACAGCTGCAACTTATAAAACAACTAGCGCCATCTAGTTCGCACAAACAGAAACGGACCACAGCAATACAAAAGTTGATAACTCTGTAACAGCTGAAGCTCTTCAAAAACTTCTTTCACCACCGTTTCACACCTCTAGAACTACAATATAACCGGTACCCCCCCCCCCCCTCATCCCCTCTATATCCCCACCCCCACCTCCTACAGAATAAAACACGGCTCTCGGCCATAGTTTAAGCCTAAATTGCATTGACTTTTGCTAGCGCTGTCAAAGCCCGACGAAAATCTGACTGAGTGCGACCCATAAATTATTTTAATTTATTATATTCTAAATTTTAACTCAATTGTTTTTCAATCTTAGTATTGTAAACACACAGACACAGAGCTAGTCTCTATAGGATTTTATTGCATCAGAGACAAAGACAAAGGTTCATATTGAATCTTATATTATTTTATTTTTTTTTGCTTTTTATTTTCTTTTTCCTTTTTACACGTTATTTGTTTTACATTTTATATGTTGTCTTGTTGACCAGGGTACCTATACAATATCCTTTTTAAATTTACATTGACGTAGCATAGCAGTTCCACCAGAACCGGCAAAATGATGTCCGGAATACGTACACCTATCAAGAAGGCCCCAGCAAACACACGGAACGAAAGCCCTCAGAGTGTAGCTGAAGAGGCAGGTCCCTCAACTTCAGCGCCTAGTGTTAATATCACAACTAGCCCGAAAACCACAAAAACAGCTAGTCCTATAAAAGCTGCAGACTTTACACCACCAACCTCCAAACCGACACAAACATCAAATGCGGAACCCGAAGCCGGGTCTCAGCACAGCGCACCGGCAAAAACCGGACCCCGCAGAGTGTCGACGGACCGCCCGCTTGCGGTGAGCACGTATGTGAGCAGAACAAAGGAGGCTTCAGTCTGCTTGACAAGGGTTAAAAAGCACCTTGAGGATTCTAGGAACCTAAAAAAGGAGATCAAAACGGCTGTTATGGAAGCCTCTGAGCGGCTATACCAGCTGGTGAGGGAGAGTGAGGCCGAAGTAAGAAAGAGAGAAAGTGTGAAAGATAAGAAAGAGACAGAGATAGGAAAGATAGAGAGAGAAAGTGGAGCATCGATAGCGCCAGCCGTAAATCAGGAAGCAAGCCAGCTCATGGAGAAAATCGCGGAGCACTCCAAAATGTTGCTGGAAAGCAACGAACAGATGAAGGAGCTTAAGAAGGCTATCGAAGCTCAGAACGAAAGATTGCAGAACGTAGAGCCCCCAACATATGCGGGGGTGGCAGCGGCCGGGGGCAGCGTGACGCTGGAAAAGCGAACGCTGCACTCGGTCGTTGTCACCTCCAGCAATGTGGAGGATACGGGAGATGAGGTATATGAGAAGGTAAGACAGGCAGTAGATGCAAAAGAAGGATGGATAAAAGTAGGAAAGGTAAGAAAGGCGAAGAACAGTAAGGTGATAATGGGTTTTGAGACGAGGGAAGAAAGGGAAAAGCTGAAAGAAAGATTGAGAGTGAATGGAGCCGGCCTCGCCGTCGAGGAAGTGCAAAACAGGGACCCGTTGTTGATCCTTAAGGACGTCCTATTGATCAACACCAATGAGGACGTCCTTAAGGCTCTTAGGAACCAAAACCGGGATGTTTTCCACGGCCTCGACGATGAGACTGGCAAGGTTGAAATTAAGTTTAGGAGGAGAGCAAGGAACCCGCACACTGGCCACATAGTGCTAACCGTCTCGCCGACTATCTGGCGCAGGGCAACAGAGAGAGGCCGCGTAAACATAGACCTGCAAAGTATAAGGGTCGAAGATCAGACCCCTTTGAAGCAATGCACGCGGTGCCTCGGATTCGGACACACGAAGAGACTCTGCGATCAGACGGTCGATCTGTGTGGCCACTGTGGGGGCCCCCACATGAGAAGCGAATGTGCAGATTGGATGGCAGGAGTACCAGCAGCATGCAAGAACTGTATGAAAGCAAACGGCACACAAGTGGACCATAACGCGTTCAGCACCAATTGCCCGCAGAAACGGAAGTGGGATCAATTAGCGAGGGCAACTATAGCTTACTGCTAAGGGCTCGCAGGAAGAAATTGCCGCATACAGATTCGCACAAACCAACCTACAGCGGAAGAAGCTCGCCACCAACGAGATGTATCTCGAAGCGGTTAAGCGCGGAATATCGGTTGCGCTTATCCAAGAACCGTACACTGGAAGCGCAAAGGTGGTAAGGGGACAGAGGGGAGTGAGGGTTTTTCAGGCAACTGGCGAAGGAGAAGGGACGGTCAAAGCTGCAATAGCAGTGTTCAACAACGACTTAAATGTAAAACAGTACCCGAAACTCACCACCAATAACATCACAGTGGTGGGAATCCAAACCAGCGCCTGGGAGCTCACACTCGTCTCTGTCTACTTTGAACCGGACAAGCCGATAGAGCCGTACCTGGAACACCTGAAAAAGATAGAGGCAGCAAATGGGACTAAACCGTTGCTCGTTGGTGGCGACGTCAACGCAAAAAGCACTTGGTGGGGAAGCCCAGTCATTGACAACAGGGGTGAAGACGTATGCGGCACAATCGGAGAGCTGGGTCTTCATATTCTTAACACAGGGGAAATCCCGACCTTCGATACGATCAGAGGAGGCCACCGCTACACTAGCCACGTAGACATCACAGCCTGCACAGAGGACGTTCTAGGACTGGTTGAAAACTGGAAGGTTGACGAAGGCCTCACAAGCTCCGACCACAACGGAATAGTATTCAGCATCCGGCTCAAAAAATCTAAAGGCATAAGAGTCGAGAGAACAACCAGGGTATACAATAGTAAAAAAGCCAATTGGCTAGTGTTTCGTGAGAAAATAAACCAATTGGCGACCGAGCAAAACGTTACATCAACAGACATAGGACATATTAGCAATACCAAAGAAATAGACAATATAACCACAAAATTAACAAAAATTATCAAAGAGGCATGCGAGCAGGCAATGCCAATAAAGAAAAGCAAGGAAATACTTACCCTACCTTGGTGGTCGGAGAGACTTGCGAGACTGAAGAAGGAAGTCACCACGAAGAAGCGGAGAATCCGATGTGCAGCTCCTGCCCGAAGATCGAAGGTCGTCGGAGAGTACCTGAAACAGAAAAAAGAATATGAATTAGAGGCAGCAAAAGCCCAAACAGAAAGCTGGAAAGAGTTTTGCTGCAAGCAGGATAGAGAGGGGGTTTGGGAGGGGATATACAGGGTTATAGGGAGGACTACGCGCAGGGAAGAGGATGTGCTAATGGTGAGGGATGGGAAAGTGTTGGACGCGAAGAACTCTGTAAAGTGGATTACAGAAAATTTCTACCCGGAGGACCTACCTAACGAAGACGATGACGATGATAATCATCGTCGAGTTAGGATAGAGGCCGAGAGAATTAATGAAGAGGATCCGAACGGCAGCCACGACCCACCCTTCACAATGGCCGAACTGAAATCAGCGATACATTCCTTCAACCCAAAGAAGGCCCCAGGTATAGATGGCCTCACAGCAGACATATGCAGCCGCGCCATAGGCTGTGTACCGGAGGACTTCCTGGCCCTACTAAATCAGTGCCTGACACACGGCCATTTCCCACTGGTGTGGAAGGAGGCCACGGTGGTAGTGCTAAGGAAACCTGGCAAGAGCGATTACTCCACGCCGAAGTCGTATAGACCGATAGGCCTTCTGCCTATACTGGGGAAGGTGTACGAAAAGATGCTGGTGGCCCGACTCAGGTTCCACATTACGCCAAGGATGAGTACTCGCCAGTACGGATTCACGCCACAGAGGAGTACCGAGGACTCCCTCTATGTTTTAATGAAGCACATTAATAGAAAGCTACTTCAGAAAAGAATAATCACACTAGTATCATTGGACATAGAGGGAGCCTTCGACAGCGCCTGGTGGCCGGCTATCAGGGTCCGTCTGGCTGAGGAAAAGTGTCCAGTGAACCTGAGAAGGGTCATAGACAGCTACCTGAGGGACAGAAGTGTTAGGGTTCGCTACGCCGGCGAGGAATATACCAAGGCCACTAGCAAGGGTTGTGTACAGGGCTCGATAGGGGGCCCCATCTTGTGGAACCTGCTTCTAGACCCACTCCTGAAGGGCCTTGAATATAGGGGTGAACATGTGCAGGCGTTTGCCGACGACGTAGTGCTTGTCTTCGATGGTGAAACCGCAGCCGAGGTCGAACAGAGAGCCAATGTCACCCTCGACTATGTTCGGGCGTGGGGTGTCGTAAATAAGCTCAAATTTGCACCACATAAAACGAGCGCCATTACAATTACACGGAAACTCAAATACGACACCCCGCGCCTGAGCATGGGAGGGGTCGACATAGTAATGGCCAGGGAGATCAAGCTGCTAGGGGTCACCATCGATGATAAGCTGACGTTCAACACCCACGTCGCAAACGTCTGCCGTAAGGCCATAGCCGTTCACCAACAGCTGAGTAGGGCAGCGAGGGTTAGCTGGGGATTAAACCCGGAGGTCATCAAGACAATATATGTCGCGGTAGTTGAGCCGATCATCCTGTATGCTGCCAGCGTATGGGCCCCGGCGGCGAACAAACTGGGAGTGGCCAAGCAGCTGGCTGCCGTGCAACGCGGCATTGCACAGAAAATGTGCAAAGCCTACCGCACTGTCTCCCTGAATTCCGCTCTGCTGCTGGCTGGGATACTCCCCCTGGACCTCAGAGTTCGTGAGGTGGCCTCGTTCTACGAAGCCAAGAGGGGGGTCCCCCAGCCGGTGCTGAAGGATAGGGAGGTGGAGCGGATGGCACCCGCACTGGAGTCCCCACATCCGGCCAGGCGCATTGACCTGGACTTCGCGTGCCTGGGGGACCGTGACCAGGTGGAGGGCAGCGCCAGCCTGGAAGTGAAAATCTACACAGACGGTAGTAAGATAGGGGGGCGCGTCGGTGCCGCTCTATCCATATGGAGGGGTGACACCGAGGCGCGCACTATCAGGTTGGCGCTGTCAGACTACTGCACGGTCTACCAGGCTGAACTCCTGGCAATATGCCGGGCAACCAGGGAGATCCGGAAGCAATCGGCGGCCAGCTTCGGGGTATACAGCGATTCCATGGCGGCTCTCCAGACAGTGAAAAACCACAGCTGCCTTCACCCCCTAGCGGTGGAAGCCAGGGATAACCTAGCAGCTATATCCCACCAGAACAAGATGGTTCACTTGTTCTGGATAAAGGCACACGCAGGGTTTGAGGGCAACGAAAGGGCGGATCAGCTGGCAAAGGAAGCCGCCATGGATAGCAAGAGGAAGCCTGACTACGATTTGTGTCCGATCTCATTCATCAAGCGACACATTCGTGTGCAGACGCTCGATGAATGGAATCGGAGGTACACCTCGGGTCGGACGGCCTCAGTAACCAGAATGTTCTTCCCGGATGCGGTGGCGGCATACAGGATAATCCCTAAATTGAAACCTAATAAAATAACTACACAAATCATGACGGGGCACGGTGGGTTCTCTGAATACTTGAACCGGTTCAAGTGTAAGGAGAACCCATCGTGCATCTGTGACCCCGGGGTCGAGGAATCTATACCCCACCTACTAACCGATTGTCCGGTGTTTGCGGCTGAGCGATACAGGCTGGAAAATGTATTAGACGTACAAATAAATAAAGACAACATAAAGTACATAATGGCAGGGAAACAGAGAACAGTATTCATAAATTACTGCACAAAAATATGTGAAGTGGTGATAAACAGAAATAAAACATGATAATAAATACTATACTTCACATGTATTGTAAAAATATATAGTGTAAGCATAGATTGTAATAGAATAAGATATTGAAAAATACTGTACCTAGTAGTAATTAGAATAAGATATTGAAAAATACTGTACCTAGTAGTAATTAGAATAAGATATTGAAAAATACTGTACCTAGTAGTAATTAGAATAAGTAAAACTTGTAGAATAAAAATATTAAAATAAGTAGGAAAACTGTAAGTAATTAAGAAAACCTGAAATGTAAAATAAAAGACAATTGACAAAACTTATTTCCCCTAAATAAAGAACGCTAAATAAGCAGTAGTTAAAATAGATATACAGAATAGGGAATGGGAGTCCCACCCATACGGTATGAAAGTGGATGTATGATAGAAAGAAATAGTATGTAGAATGAAAGTACGAGAAGCATAATTGACAGAACTGGAATGGAAGAGTAACAGATTAATAAGGTCTCCGAAAACCATGTCGGAAGAACTAGCAAAAAAAAAAAAAAAAAAAAAAAAAAAAAAAAAAAAAAAAAAAAAAAAAAAAAAAAAAAAAAAAAAAAAAAAAAAACCTAACCTAACCTAACCTAACCTAACCTAACCTAACCTAACCTAACCTAACCTAACCTAACCTAACCTAACCTAACCTAACCTAACCTAACCTAACCTAACCTAACCTAACCTAACCTAACCTAACCTAACCTAACCTAACCTAACCTAACCTAACCTAACCTAACCTAACCTAACCTAACCTAACCTAACCTAACCTAACCTAACCTAACCTAACCTAACCTAACCTAACCTAACCTAACCTAACCTAACCTAACCTAACCTAACCTAACCTAACCTAACCTAACCTAACCTAACCTAACCTAACCTAACCTAACCTAACCTAACCTAACCTAACCTAACCTAACCTAACCTAACCGAGGTTTATTTTTAAACTAAATACTCAATTTTGACACGGTTTTCAGCGTTTTTACTGCATTATTTTATTACACCTGTCATCCGGGCACCACCCCACGTTTCCTGGACACCAAAATTTTCAATTTTCGCAAAATTTTATTTTCACCCTTTTCGACTTAGTAAAATATCAAAATTTGTTCAGTCTTCTAAATTTACACAAAATTTTTATTCCTTTGGACACCACCTTGTCTGGAACCACTCCCGGCGTGCGTCCCGGCGACCGCGACCTGAAAACAAACAAACAAATTAGTATTTTTGCTTGAAAATTCACCAAAATATAGTTTTTTAGATTTTTCTTCCAAATTTTCTACCCCGCCCACCCCATATTCCAGCATAGTCTTGTAGCGCTCGGCGTCCCGCAACCGCTGGTACCCCACAAGTGGGGATAACTCGCAGGAAAATTTTAAAAAATTGACCGCCCACCCACCCACCCTCTTGGGGCTTGGCTAGGTGGACGCTGTGTAGGTATTTAGTAATTGTAAATTTTTTTAACGAGAATTCTTATAGCTAATTTAATTGTTATAGCGTTTAGCACTGAGTAGGCTCCACATAGAGCCAGTAATCATATTGACAGCCTATTTATTGTAATTTTGGACAATTGCTTCTTCGCAATTCGAACACGGTTACCTCTATTGAGGGCCGCAATTTATTACTTATTCTTCTACTTTTAATCATATTTTTTTTTTTTTTTTTTTTGACAATTATTGCTGACAGATCCCCCCTTTACAGGGATCAGTACATTATTATTTATTTGTAATTGCACTCGGCTACCTCTATTGAGGCCCACGATTTTATATTTTTATTTATAATTAATTACTATTATTGACGATTTTATTTGACGGATCCCCCCTTTACAGGGATCAGCACACATTTACCTTATTATATTACTATTTTTTAATTTATTGTTTTATTTTTACTAATTCCCTTCTGCCCCTCCAACATGTTCCTAGCCAGAACCCCAGCCAAAAAAGCCTCCACGGATCCCCATGCCTCTCCATCGAAGGCCGCACACCCTATCACCTGCGAGAGGGATGTCTCCCCTCCCAACGCTTCAACTCAGGCCTCAAAAGTGAGGCGAAGCATTGGAGAGTGGGAGAATGGGAGAATGGCGGAATCTCAGCCCCTCCCGTCAGCCGCTGCAAAATCTCCTACAAAGGCAGCCCCAACGGTGACTGCCTCTCAGAAGACCACCCGGCGCGCAGCAACTCAGGCAGATCGCAAGGCTGTAGCGCGCCGAGGTTCCACCGAAACCGCAGGGGCGTCACCGGGGACGAGCCAGCAGCTCTCCAGCAAACCCGCCGATCGGGTGACCGAGGCTCGCAACTGCCTTCTGCGCGCGAAGTCGCACCTCAGCGAGTCGCGCAATTTGAGGGCAGACTTGAAAGCCGGGATCACCCAATCGGTGGAACGGCTGTACCAGCTGGTGAAGGAAGCGGCGGCGGCTGCTGTCAAAGAGATTGGGGTTGAGACAGCAGGGATGGAGGCCGTCAAGGCAATACCTCTGCCAGAGGCACCTAAAAGTTTTCCGGAGGTCGACTCGTTGCTCGCTTCACTAGCGGAGCATAGCGCGCTGGTGAAGGAGAGCGGCGAGAAGATGGAGATGCTGCGGCAGGCGATGGAGAGGCAGGAGGAAAAGGTGGTAAACACGGCCACCTATGCGTGTGTAGCGGCACGAGTGAGTCCCACCATTCCCCCACCTATGCACTCAATCATAGTGACCTCCACTGATACTATAGATACCAGCAGCAACATAGTGGACAAAATAAGGGTCGCAGTGGACGCCAAGAAAAACCGAATCCGCATCGATAAGGTGCGGAAGGCCGGGGACCAGAAGGTTGTCATAGGCTGCCACAGCAAAGCTGAACTGGAGGCGGTGAAGAGCAGGCTGAGCGGCTCTTCGGCAGGACTCACGGTCGAGGAGGCTGTGAATAGGGATCCCTTGGTGGTGTTAATGGACGTGATGTCTTACAACACGGACGATGACATCATCAAGGCGATCACAAATCAAAATTCGCACCTCCTGGAAGGATTAAAGGAGGAGGAGGTCAGGGTCGCCGTAAAGTACAGGAGACGGGCACGAAACCCCCACGAAAACCACGTGGTGGTTAAAGTCTCTCCTCTCGTGTGGCAGCGACTGACCAGTGCGGGCCGAGTGCATGTAGACCTGCAGAGGGTGCGGGCGCTCGATCAGAGTCCCGTCATCCAATGCTCTCGTTGTCTCTGCTTCGGCCACGGTAGGAAACTGTGCACCGAGAGGGAGGACAAATGCTCGCATTGCGGTGACCCCCAGCACCTCCGAGCCGATTGTCCCAACCGTCAGGCCGGAAAGCCGCCTAGATGCAGTAACTGCAGCACCGCCAAAAACGATCAGACCAGCCATGACGCCTTCAACCCTGAGTGCCCTGTGCGGAGACGGTGGGACGCAATGGCGCGATCCACCATTGCGTACTGCTAAAGGCACCACTGCGATCCACACGCCGGAAAAGTATGATAAGACCAGGGTCCCCCTAAACGCTGCGCTGATGCTGGCCAGTACAAATGTAGCAGTTGAAATCGAGCGAGGGGCTGGGTACGCTGCTGGTGATCACCTGGCGACTCATGTGAGCCTGGGCTTCGTGAGCCTGGTAGACCAAGAACACTTGGAAGCGGAAAAATACACAAATCGCATGGCCTATCAGGCGGAAGTCCTGACCATATGTCGGGCCACGGGGGTCGTCGCCAGGGATGCCTGGCAGCGATCAGCGCTCAATATTAAAACAGAATATGGCTTCCAGCACAGCCTGGCAATCGGAGCCCGCAAAGTCCTGCGGACGGCCCTTTGCCGGATCAAAGATATAACTTTGTTCTGGGTGAAAGCTCATGCGGGACTGGCGGGCAACGAACGGCACGACGGTCCGATTCATGGCAAACAGACAGTGTGTTTTGCGCGACAGGTGCTGGTGTATAGAGTATACGGTGAGGGTATGCCTGGAGTGATGGTTGCGGCAGGGGACTGGGACACATACTCATTCGCAAGAAGGGTTGCCGTCGTCACGGGTGAAGAAAATACTAAGTACCTGAGCACTATACCTTTGTACAAGAAGGCGGAAAAGAGAAAAGAGAAGGCTACAGGCTTAAATAACTAAGTTATCTAACACCTGTAGATAGACTGGGAAATGGAAAGAATGTACAAAGGTATCAAAGAACAAAATGCCGTGTTTCGCCCGTGGCGGGAGCGGCCGCATCCCATACAAGTCGCAATGTTGTGTCTCGGTCCTTGGCCGACACTGTTGGTCACGGTATATCACGAGTAGGGCTATATAAATAAATATACACAGATTTTAATTATACGCAAAATTTATAACTACAAATTGACAAATATATTATACAGGACTATTTTAATTATACACTTACGATAAATATACATAGACATAAATTATACACTTAATAAATATAGATAGATATGGATTATAAACAAAAATATATAACTACAAACTGACAAATATATTATACAGGACTATTTTAATTATACGCATACGATAAATATACATAGACATAAATTATACACTTATGAAAAATATACATAGATATGGATTATAAACAAAAAATATATAGTACTACAACTGACAAAAACAGAACTGTCTTAATTATACACATATATATTATTTATAAAAATAATTTACAACAACAAGTTGCGCCAACTTATAAAATCCTTCGTAGAAAACGACCCTGCTCATGGTAGGGAGTGGTGTGCTGTATTAACTATAAAAAAAAAAAAAAAAAAAAAAAAAAAAAAAACCTAACCTAACCTAACCTAACCTAACCTAACCTAACCTAACCTAACCTAACCTAACCTAACCTAACCTAACCTAACCTAACCTAACCTAACCTAACCTAACCTAACCTAACCTAACCTAACCTAACCATGACAGTACCACCATACTTACTTGTTATTGTTATTGCATAGAAATTTACACAACATAAAAAACAATTACGCCTACCTATCTATTGTAAAATCACTTCGTCATCGCAGAGAACTTTCATAACTTAAAAATATATAATTCCTATCTAAGTATTGTAAAATCACTAACATCGTTGCAGAAAACTTTCATTACATAAAAAACAATTATGCCTATCTATTTAAATCATTTACTATCACTGCGAAAGAGTTTCATAACACAAAATTATTAAGCCCATCTATTTTGAAACCATATTCACATCGCTAATGCAGAACATTTTCATAACATGAAAATCAATTATGTCTCTATTTTAAACCATTTAAAATACCATTGCAGAAATTTACACAACATAAAAATATTATCGTATTTACATTATCATTGTAAACAACTAAACACTTATATAAAAATCACTCTTATCACTCTAACACTCTCATATCATAAAAAATATAACAAATTGCAGAACAAAGGCTCTGGTCATGCTAGAGGTAACGAGTCAAAAATTTAAAATTTAAAAAAAAAAAAAAAAAAAAAACCTAACCTAACCTAACCTAACCTAACCTAACCTAACCTAACCTAACCTAACCTAACCTAACCTAACCTATCAGACGGAAGTCCTGGCCATATGTGAAACCACGGAGGTCACCGCCAGGGACGCCTGGCAGCATTCAGCGCTCAAAATTGATACCGAAAATGGCTTCCAGCACAGCCTGGCAATCGGAGCCCGCAGAGTCCTGCGGACGGCCCTTTGCCGGATCAAAGATAAAGCTTTGTTCTGGGTGAAAGCTCATGTGGGACTAGCGGGCAACGAACGGCACGACGGTCCGATCCTTGGCAAACGGGGACTGTGTTTTGCGCGACAGCTGCTGGTGTATAGAGTATACGGTGAGGGTATGCCTGGAGTGATGGTTGCGGCAGGGGACCGGGACACATACTCATTCGCAAGAAGGGTTGCCGTCGTCACGGGTGAAGAAAATACTAAGTACCTGAGCACTATACCTTTGTACAAGAAGGCGGAAAAGAGAATAGAGAAGGCTACAGGCTTAAATAACTAAGTTTATCTAACACCTGTAGATAGATTGGGAAATGGAAAGATTGTACAAAGGTATCAAAGAACAAAATGCCGTGTTTCGCCCGTGGCGGGAGCGGCCGCGTCCCAAACAAGTGCAATGTGCCTCGGTCCTTGGCCGACACTGTTGGCCACGGTATATCACAAGTAGGGCTATATAGATAAATATACATAGATTTAATTATACGCAAAATTTATAACCACAAACGGACAAATATATTATACAGGACTATTTTAATTATACACTTACGATAAATATACATAGACATAAATTATACACTTATAATAAATATAGATAGATATGGATTATAAACAAAAATATATAACTACAAACTGACAAATATATTATACAGGACTATTTTAATTATACACTTACGATAAATATACATAGACATAAATTATACACTTATGATAAATATACATAGATATGGATTATAAACAAAAATATATAACTAAAAACTGACAAAAATATCACATACAGGACTGTCTTAATTATACACATATATATATTATTTATAAAAATAATTTACAACAACAAGTTGCGCTAATTTATAAAATCCTTCGTAGAAAACGACCCTGCTCATGGTAGGGAGTGGTGTGCTGTATTTACAAACAAAAAAAAAAAAAAAAAAAAAAAAAAAAACCTAACCTAACCTAACCTAACCTAACCTAACCTAACCTAACCTAACCTCTAACACACTAAAGTTTGACACACAAGCCTGACACACATAAGTCAGACACATAATATAAGACTGGCTGAATAGTAGAATAGTAAAATAGTAGAATAGAAGAATAGTAAAATAGTTTTAGTTTTTAGTTTTATTTTAGAAAAGACCAAATATGTCTGTTTTGGTATAAGGGCTGTCAGTAAAATCGCTAGAACTCTAAATATTATATCCCATGAGTGTATATCACACTAAAGTTTGACACACAAGCCTGACACACATAAGTCAGACACATAATATAAGACTGGCTGAATAGTAGAATAGTAAAATAGTAGAATAGAAGAATAGTAAAATAGTTTTAGTTTTTAGTTTTATTTTAGAAAAGACCAAATATGTCTGTTTTGGTATAAGGGCTGTCAGTAAAATCGCTAGAACTCTAAATATTATATCCCATGAGTGTCAATCTGGATTTTACTAATTTACTAATTTACTTATTTACTATTTTATTGTATAATTGTATAATTGTATAATTGTATAATTGTATAATTGTATAATTGTATAATTGTATAATTGTATAATTGTATAATTGTATAATTGTATAATTGTATAATTGTATAATTGTATAATTGTATAATTGTATAATTGTATAATTGTATAATTGTATAATTGTATAATTGTATAATTGTATAATTGTATAATTGTATAATTGTATAATTGTATAATTGTATAATTGTATAATTGTATAATTGTATAATTGTATAATTGTATAATTGTATAATTGTATAATTGTATAATTGTATAATTGTATAATTGTATAATTGTATAATTGTATAATTGTATAATTGTATAATTGTATAATTGTATAATTGTATAATTGTATAATTGTATAATTGTATAATTGTATAATTGTATAATTGTATAATTGTATAATTGTATAATTGTATAATTGTATAATTGTATAATTGTATAATTGTATAATTGTATAATTGTATAATTGTATAATTGTATAATTGTATAATTGTATAATTGTATAATTGTATAATTGTATAATTGTATAATTGTATAATTGTATAATTGTATAATTGTATAATTGTATAATTGTATAATTGTATAATTGTATAATTGTATAATTGTATAATTGTATAATTGTATAATTGTATAATTGTATAATTATATAATTGTATAATTGTATAATTGTATAATTGTATAATTGTATAATTGTATTATTGTATAATTGGGTTTAGGTGGGGTTAGGTTAGGTAAGGTTAGTTAGTATAGTAGATTGGTAGAATGGTAGAAAAGTAGAGTGGTCGAATAGTAGATTGGTAGAATGGTAGAAAATAAGAATAGTAGAATTGTGAAAAAGTAGGTTTAGGTGAGGTTAGGTTAGTTTAGTTAGGTTAGAATAGTCGAATAGTAGAATGGTAGAAAAGTAGTGTGGTCGAATATTAGATCGGTAGAATGGTAGAAAAATAGAGTGTGAGAATAGTAGAATGGTTGAAAATTAGAAAAGTAGAATTGTAGAATTGAAAAAAGTAGGTTTAGGTGAGGTTAGGTTAGTTTAGTTAGGTTAGAATAGTCGAATAGTAGAATGGTAGAAAAGTAGAGTGGTCAAATAGTAGATTGGTAGAATGGTAGAAAAGTAGAATAGTAGAATATTGTAGAATTGAAAAAAGTAGGTTTAGGTGAGGTTAGGTTAGTTTAGTTAGGTTAGAATAGTCGAATAGTAGAATGGTAGAAAAGTAGTGTGGCCGAATATTAGATCGGTAGAATGGTAGAAAAATAGAGTGTGAGAATAGTAGAATGGTAGAAAATTAGAAAAGTAGAATTGTAGAATTGAAAAAAGTAGGTTTAGGTGAGGTTAGGTTAGTTTAGTTAGGTTAGAATAGTCGAATAGTAGAATGGTAGAAAAGTAGAGTGGTCAAATAGTAGATTGGTAGAATGGTAGAAAAGTAGAATAGTAGAATCGTTAAAAAGTAAGTTTAGGTGAGGTTTGTTAGTTGAGAATAGTCGAAAAGTAGAAAAGAAGAGTGGTCGAATAGTAGAATGGTAGAACAGTAGATTGGCATAGATCTACCAATCTAATATTCGACCACACTACTTTTCTACCATTCTACTATTCGACTATTATAACCAAACTAAACTAACCTTACCTCACCTATACCAACTTTTTTACAATTCAAATTTTCTACCATCCTACTATTCGACCACTCTACTTTTCTACTATTCGACTATTCTCACCAAACTAACCTAACCTAACCTCACCTAAACTAACCTTTTAACGATTTTGCTATTCTAATTTTCTACTATTCTTCCATTCTACAAAAATGGTAAAATGGTAATATGGTAAAATAGTAAAATGGTAACATGGTAACATGGTAAGATGGCGAAATGGTAAAATGGTGAAATGGTAAAATGGTAATTTTTTTTTTACTATTCGACTATTCTCACATTTTACGAAAATGGTAAAATGGTAAATTGGTAAAATAGTAAAACGGTAAGATGGTAAAATGGTGAAATGGTAAAATGGTAATTCTTTTTTTACTTTGAATATTCTCACCTAACTAACCTAACCTTGCCTCACCTAAACCTACTTTTTTACTATTCTACTATTCTAATTTTCTACCACTCTGCCAATCTACTATTCTACTTTTCTACCATTCTACTATTCAACCACTCTTCTTTTCTACTTTTCGACTATTCTCACCTAACGAACCTCACCTAAACTTACTTTTTAACGATTCTACTATTCCAATTTTCTACCATTATACCAATGTACTATTCTACCACTCTACTTTTCTACCATTCTACCAATCTACTATTTGACCACTCTACTTTTCTACCATTCTACTATTCGACTATTCTAACCTAACTTAACTAACCTAACCTCACCGAAACCTACTTTTTTTCAATTCTACTATTCTAATTTTCTACCATTCTACCATTCTCATACTCTAGTTTTCTACCATTCTACCAATCTAATATTCGACCACACTACTTTTCTACCATTCTACTATTCGACTATAATGGTAGAAAAGTAGTGTGAGAATAGTAGAATGGTAGAAAATTTGAATAGTAGAATTGTAGAAATGAAAAAAAGTAGGTTTAGGTGAGGTTAGTTTAGTTAGGTTAGAATAGTCGAATAGTAGAATGGTAGAAAAGTAGTGTGGTCGAATATTAGATTGGTAGAATGGTAGAAAAGTAGAGTGTGAAATAGTAGAAAATTTTAATAGTAGAATTGAAGAAAAGGAGGTTTCTTTGAGGTTAGGTTAGTTTAGTTAGGTTAGAATAATCGAATAGTAGAATGGTAGAAAAGTAGAGTGGTCAAATAGTAGATTGGTAGAATGGTAGAAAAATAGAGTAGTAGAATAGTACATTGGTATAATGGTAGAAAATTAGAATAGTAGAATCGTTACAAAGTAAGTTTAGGTGAGGTTAGTTAGGTGAGAATAGTCGTAAAGTAGAAAAGTAGAGTGGTCGAATAGTAGAATGGTAGAATAGTAGATTGGCAGAGTGGTAGAAAATTATAATAGTAGAATAGTAAAAAAGTAGGTTTAGGTGAGGCAAGGTTAGGTTAGTTAGGTGAGAATAGTCAAATAGTAAAAAAAAATACCAATTTACCATCTTACCATTTTGCCATTTTACCATCTTACCATTTTACCATTTTACCATTTTACCGTTTTACCATTTTACCATTTTACTATTTTACCATTTTACCATTTTACCATTTTTGTAGAATGGTAGAAAAGTAGAATGGTAGAATAGTAAAAAATTAGAATAGCAAAATCGTTAAAAGGTTAGTTTAGGTGAGGTTAGGTTAGGTTAGTTTGGTGAGAATAGTCGAATAGTAGAAAAGTAGAGTGGTCGAATAGTAGGATGGTAGAAAATTAGAATTGTAAAAAAGTTGGTATAGGTGAGGTTAGGTTAGTTTAGTTTTATTTTATTTAATAATCATATCTGCATAATAAATGCGTATTCCTTTTTCAAAAAGATGTATAATGCTTTATATACAAACTCAATGGTGTAAACACAGATGTGGTTCAGTATAAATTTCGGTAAGTGTTCCAAATTTAAATCACATTCTCCCCCTAGAGGATGAATGAAATTCAGTACAATTTTCTTTCGCTGTTTCTATCAGATTAAAAATGACTATTGTTATGTTCGCTTTTTGTGGCATAGAATGTCTCTTTTTTGAGTAAGTGGTACAAAAACACTAATATATACTCGATATAAAAACTTTTTTACTTATCTTGTCCATAAATTGAAACGTGATTATGATATGACAGCCAAACACTGGACGAAAATAAACGAAATAGTAAAAAACTATGGCAAATTAGAAAATTAATAGTAGATTTTCCTGTAATAAGATTTTCCTGTGGTAGGCCTAACTATAGACACCTCTCTGTCTATAGTTCACAAATGGGCTGGCTCGTCCGGGGAGGTACTACGCTCTCACAGAATACCGGCGTGAAGTAGCAGCACAATAATTGCTGCTGCGTTTCGTCTGGTGAGTGAGGGAACCGGAGCCCAACACACCCCTTCTTAGAATATGACAGCGGTCTTGAAAGAGATAATACCCCAGGAGGGTACCGGCACCACAGATGCAGGAGAATCCCTCCCTGAGCGCTTTCAGTGCTCGGGCCGCCCATCGTATTCTGGGGAGGGCACAATTCCGCTCGATGTTGTTAGGGGCAAACGGGGCAAACGAACATTGGCAACCCCACCCACGCTTACCGTGGAGTTCTGCAATATACGGGGACTACATTCAAACCTCAACGCCGTCCACCACCACCTAGAGACGGCGAAGCCGGCTTTGCTCTTTCTTACAGAGACACAGATATCTTGCCCGGATGATACAGAGTACCTATGTTACCCAGGCTACAGACTAGAGCACATGTTTGTACCACGCGCTGGAGTATGCTTGTACATTCGGGAGGATATCTGTTGTCGACGTCTCAGCAACCTTGAAGGAAGGGATCTGTCCATTCTTTGGGTGCGCGTAGACAATACGGAGCCACCTACCATCTATGCGTGTCTCTACAGGTCCCACAGTGGTAATACTGAAACCGAGCGACTCATTGACCACGTCCAAACTACGATTGATACAGTACTCGAACAGTTGCCCTCAGCCAGTATAGTGGTTTTAGGCGATTTTAATGCCCACCACGTCGAATGGCTCGGGTCACGAACAACTGACCACACAGGCAGATCTGTACATGACTTCGCCTTGGCTTACGGCCTCACGCAACTCGTATCCTCGCCTACGCGAGTACCGGATATTGAAGGCCATACATCATCTTTGTTAGACCTTCTGTTGACCACACATCCGGACAGCCATCAGGTGTCCGTTGGCGCTCCTCTTGGATCGTCCGACCATTGTCTGATACGGAGTGTAGTGTCTCTGACGCGCCATACGCGTCCGCGTTCTGCGGGCAGTCGTCAAGTTTGGCACTACAGGTCAGCGGACTGGGATGGAATGCGCAATTTTTTTGCATCCTACCCATGGAGGCAGGTGTGTTTTTCGTCGAATGATCCCAGTGCCTGCGCTGATTCTGTCGCCGATGTGGTGCAGCAGGGAATGGAAATTTATATTCCAAGCTCTGCAGTGCCTGTGGGCGGCAAGTCCCAGCCCTGGTTTGGTGGATCTTGCAAAGCGAAGTGTCACCGTAAGCAAGAGTGCTTCCAGGCCTGGGTTACAGCAAAGGCCGCTAGGGATCCGGAAACCGGCGCTTTAAAAAAACGGTACAATTTTGCATCCAAGTCTTTAAAAAGACAGATTGCCTCAGCGAAGTCCGAGTACGTTGGCAAAATTGGCGACAGACTAGCACGATACCCTTCAGGAACTCGTGCTTTTTGGTCCCTTGCTAAGGCAGTACAAGGCAACTTCTGCCAGCCAACCCTTCCACCATTGCGTAGGGGTGACAGTTTTGCCCACACTGCAACAGAGAAAGCTAATCTTCTAGGCTCTCTGTTTGCGTCAAATTCGACTCTAGATGACCAGGGAAATTCACCGCCAACCATCCCACGTTGTAGTTGCTTTATGCCAGACATCCGAATTACCCAACGTGATGTGCGTAAAGCGCTTCTCTCCCTGGACATTAACAAGTCAAGTGGGCCTGATGGCATCCCTGCCATTGTCTTAAGGACGTGCGCACCTGAGTTAGCACCGGTGTTAACGCGCTTATTCCGATACTCGTATCTCTCAGGCGTAGTTCCAAATGCTTGGAAGACGGCATTTGTACATCCGATCCCTAAAAAAGGTGATAGCTCAGACCCAGCTAACTATCGGCCAATTGCTATTACCTCTCTATTTTCCAAACTTATGGAAAACATAATAAATAATCAGCTTCTGAGATACCTTGAGGATAACCAGCTGATCAGCGACCGCCAATACGGTTTTCGACGCGGACGCTCAGCTGGTGATCTTTTAATATATCTCACCCATAGATGGGCGGAAGCTGTGGAGAGAAAGGGCGAAGCCTTGGCCGTTAGCCTGGATATTGCTAAAGCCTTTGATCGGGTTTGGCATAGGGCTCTTCTTTCAAAGCTACCATCCTACGGACTTCCGGAGAGACTTACTACGTGGATAGCCAACTTTCTCACGGAGCGGAGCATTAAGGTTGTAGTTGGTGGATCATGCTCGGATTCCATGCCCGTGAATGCTGGCGTCCCACAAGGCTGTGTGCTATCTCCAACTCTGTTCATACTGCATATCAACGACATGTTGCACTTATGCGATATACATTGCTATGCGGATGACAGTACAGGGGATGCACTGTACTTTGGCAATAAAAACCTCTCTCTGGAATACGTCCAGGAGTGTCGGAATATACTTGTGTCTAAAATGGAAACATCTTTGGAGCGAGTCTCAGCTTGGGGCAAACAAAACTTAGTCCAGTTTAACCCGTATAAGACACAAGTTTGCGCGTTTACCGCTAAAAGAAACCCCTTTGTCGTATCACCTCACTTCCGGGGCACTCTCCTTAATACTAAGGCTAGCATCGGAATTCTCGGTGTTGACATAACGAGCGATGTGCAGTTCCGCGGTCATCTGGAGGGTAAAGCCAAATTGGCATCAAAGAAACTTGGGGTCCTCAATAGAGCGAAATCCTATTTTCGGCCGCACCAGCGCCTGCAACTATACAAGGCGCAGGTTCGGCCGCATATGGAATACTGCGCTCACCTTTGGGCTGGGGCACCCCAATACCTTCTCCTGCCTTTTGACTGTTTGCAGCGTAGAGCAGCGCGGATCGTCGGCGAACCCGAGATTTCTGGTCGACTAGATCCTTTGGCCTTGCGGAGAGACATTGCGTCTCTTTGCGTCTTTTACCGGATCTATTATGGGGAGTGCTCTGAGGAATTGTTCGAGCAAATACCAGCCGCTGAATTTCATCATCGCACCACACGCCATAAAAGCAAGTTCCATCGTCACCACCTCGATGGTTGGCAATCCACCACAGTCCGGTTTACACGAAGCTTCCTACCGAGAACCTGTAAACTATGGAATAACCTCCCTGCGGCAGTATTCCCGAACCAGTACGACATGGGGGCCTTCAAGAAAAGAGCATACACACATTTAAAAGGCCGGCAACGCATTGGTGACAGCTACAATGTCGCTGATGTCCATGGGCGGCGGTAGTCACTTACCATCAGGTGGCCCGCATGTTCGTTTGCCCCCTCTGTTATAAAAAAAAAAAAAAAAAAAAAAAAAAAGATTAGTAGTTTTGTATTGATTTGATTGGTAGAATTAGTAGACTAATAGAATAGTAGAGTAGTAGGTTAGTAGATCAGTAGGTTTGTAGGTAAGTAGATGAGTACATGAAAGTAATAATAGTAGATTAGTAGATATAAGTATATGAGAAAATTAGTAGAATACCTACACACAAGTCTGGCACACACAAGTCTGACACACATAAGTCTGACACACATAAGTCTTACACATAAGTCTGACACACAAGTCTGACATATAATTCTAACACACTAAAGTTTGACACACAAGCCTGACACACATAAGTCAGACACATAATATAAGACTGGCTGAATAGTAGAATAGTAAAATAGTAGAATAGAAGAATAGTAAAATAGTAGAATAGTTTTAGTTTTTAGTTTTATTTTAGAAAAGACCAAATATGTCTGTTTTGGTATAAGGGCTGTCAGTAAAATCGCTAGAACTCTAAATATTATATCCCATGAGTGTCAATCTGGATTTTACTAATTTACTAATTTACTATTTTATTGTATAATTGTATAATTGTATAATTGTATAATTGTATAATTGTATAATTGTATAATTGTATAATTGTATTATTGTATAATTGGGTTTTGGTGGGGTTAGGTTAGGTAAGGTTAGTTAGTATAGTAGATTGGTAGAATGGTAGAAAAGTAGAGTGGTCGAATAGTAGATTGGTAGAATGGTAGAAAATAAGAATAGTAGAATTGTGAAAAAGTAGGTTGTGACATGGTCCTCGCTCGCCGCTCCTTCCCCACACCTCAAGCCTCACCCCGCGCGTCACTATAAATAGCTCTGCAGACGACGCGCGGCCTTCTTCTTCTTCCCGCTGCAGCTACTAAGTTAAGTGCCGCCCTCTACCGGTCGGACCTCGCCTCGAAGCCTTCGCCGAACCCTCCCTGAGCTTAACTCACCCTACTATTGCCTTTATGTACTTTAAATTCTTACTCGTGTCAATAAATTTGTATATTTTTGTGTTCCGAGTGTAATTTATCTCCACTACTTAGTTCCCGGTCGGCCACGTTCCTAAAACGTGTCCACCACGTTACATCTGGCGCCCAATTAAAAACGGCAGAAGGCTTTGAGTCGCGAGTTTACGGCTTATATTCTATTCTTTTAACTGTTTGTGTTGTGTGAAATCCGTCCAGGCAAGTATACTTTCTAGTTTTTTTTTTCCGTGCGCGAATATCGTGCTAACTATATCCACGTGTCTATCCGCGTGTGTATCCACATTTTTATTGCATCTATCTTAAATCTTGTGATATTACTCGTGAGTGATCGTGCCACGAGGTCTCGCCGCGCGGGCGCAAAAATAATTTCGACCCACCCACATTCTACATTTATTTATTAATTATTTCTTTTACTAAGTTTATTCTCGGACGGATTTCCACAATTTATTCTTTTTTCTTGCTATTGCTTGCGTTGTGATACCTATATCATCTTCGGGAAAAATGGCATTTGAAATTAAATTCTCGCATTTACAAAAAGCTGAACTACAATACGAAGTTTCTATAAGAGGAGGTGAGAAATCGAACACCGTAGACGAACTACGCAAACAGATTTCGAAGCTCGCTCCAGGTTCTCCATCCGAGGACCTTTTTGAATCATATTTGCCCCCCGAAGAAGATATAGCAGCCGTAAAAATTTCATTATTTAAAGCAAACAATAATATAAAAGTGTTACAATCCAATCCGGACAAAAATCTTTCATCTAGAACTGAGTCACTTTTACATCATATATATCATAGACTGAATCGTGTGAGTTTGGACGCCCTATCGGTCAGGGACAGTATTGAGGCTATATGGAACGAATTTCATTCTTTATACTCGCAACTTAAACCACTCATTTCTCGGCCCACTGGGCACAATTTGCAAACGGACTGCTCGATGGAGGGTACTCCAAATGTTTCGCTTAGTTTACTTACCTACGAACGTAAACTTTTTTCTGATCTATCAAAATTTAAATACAATGGCAAGTCATGTGTGCGCGCTTTTATACAGAGAGTAAATGAATTCATGTCGAGTAGGAGCATCCCTGAGGATAAGATACTCTCTTTTGCATTTGAAATTTTTTCGGATGATGCATTAACTTGGTACCGTAGCATTAAAGACAGTGTTTCGTCTTGGAGCCACCTTTGTCAATTATTAAAGAGAGATTTTAGCCCTCACAATTTCGACTATAGGTTGATGTCAGAAATAAGACTTCGTTCGCAAGGCGAACACGAGAACATAACCTTATATGTTGCTAAAATGCAGGGTCTGTTTTCCCGCCTTGATGCGCCTATTGATGAATCCGATAAACTAGAAATACTTCTTAATAATATTAGACCTTGTTACACAAATTCTCTTTTGACCGCGAATGTGGTCGACATTCCCAGTCTAATAAGTGTCTGCAGAAACTTCGAAAAATTCGATAGTCGCAGTAGGGACTTCCGCGAACCCCCTAAGACGTCCGCCAACACCCTAGCACCTGATTTCGCATATAATCATCCTTCCAGTTCTTCCAGTCCATATAACAACACTTTCAAAAATAAAAACTTCTTTTACAAGTCACCTAGTTTCAAGGGCAAAAACTTTCATACCTCGGCTAGCATAAATCCTGATGCAACGACACACGTCAACGCAGTTGAAAAGCCATTTAATAACAATTATAATCGATTTTGTCTTCGATGTAGGAATACCTCACATTCGCTAAGAAATTGCTCCCAGCCAAGATATTTAATCTGTTTTAAATGTGGTTTGAAAGGTTTTCGCGTGTCCGATTGTCCTACTTGTAATCCTAACCCTAGCACTACACCGTCAAAAAACTAACCTACAAGGATTGGGGAAATTATAATCATTCAAAGTTCAATAAAACTGAATGGTCTAACTGGCTAACTTATATTTCTAAATTTTTCAACTGTTATCATCTTTCTTCAATCCGCAATTCCAAAATTGAATACACCCCTTATATCCCTCTTACTCTAAACGGAAAAAAAGCCGTCGGCCTTCTCGATTCAGGATCTTGTGTAACAATTTTAGGAAATAATTCTCATAAATATTTTTTAAACGACAGCTACCAATTTGATAATTCCCATCAGCTAAAATTAACTACCGCAAGCGGTGAAAAATTAAATTCACTAGGGTCAGTGTCGCTTCCTTTAGAATTTCAAAATAAATTAATTAACCTCGTCGTTCATATCGTACCTGAAATACAAAACACCTTAATTCTTGGTATGGATTTTTGGAGAAGTTTTGGTTTATTCCCTAATCACTTAGATTCTATTTTGCTTTTAAAAAAGACCGACACACACGTCACTGAATTAAACACGAGTGTTGATAGTCACCTTGTTTCGTATGATAATCTAACAACCGACCAAAGAGCTACCGCTGACAACATTATCTCAAAATTTTCCGACATTTCTTATCAAAAGCGGGGTCTTGGTTGCACTTCTCTCATTACTCACTCTATCGATACAGGTGATAGCCCCCCCATTCGTCAGCGTTATTACCGCATGTCTCCCGACAAACAAGGCATTTTAATTAAACATCTCGACGAGATGCTCAAAGAAGACATAGTAGAACCGTCCGAAAGCCCCTGGTCAAACCCTGTCATCTTGGTTCCTAAAAAAAATGGTGAATTACGTTTTTGTTTAGATAGTCGTAAACTAAATTCTGTAACTAGAAAAGACGCTTATAATCTACCCTACATTTCAGAAATTTTAGATAACTTAAGAGATGCCAAATTCTTATCCAATTTAGATTTATCCAAATCATACTGGCAAACTTTGATTAATGAAACGGATCGATGTAAGACCGCCTTTTATATTCCCACGCGTGGTACATTCCAGTTCAAGCGTATGCCCTTCGGATTGTCCAACAGTGGGCTAACTCAGCAACGACTTGTTGACATGTTGTTTTATGGTCCTGAATTCGAAAATAAGGTGTTCTGCTACGCTGACGATATTATCTGTATATCTTCCCGATTCGAGGAACATATCGCACTGCTATCCCGAATATTAGAAAAACTTAAAACAGCTAATTTAACTATAAATCTCGACAAATGTAATTTTTTCAAAGATAAACTAAAATACTTGGGCTATGTTGTCGATTCAAAGGGTCTACACCCTGACCCCGATAAGGTCAATGCCATAAAAAATTATACCACTCCAACCAATAGAAAAGAAGTCCGTCGTCTCTTAGGCGCTGTGTCGTGGTTTAGGCGATTCATTCCAAATTTCAGCACTCTCGCTTCTCCATTAAATAAATTAACTTCACAAAAAAAAAATTCTCCTCCATTTTGTTGGTCTCAAGAAGCAAATGAAGCATTCAACAAACTAAAAGAATGTTTAATTTCTTGCACTGTTCTGTCTTGCCCCGACTACTCGGAGCCCTTTGAAATCCATGCCGATGCTAGTGACTATGGCATTGGAGCTGTCCTTTGTCAGGTCTTGAACGGAGAGGAGAGAGTTATAGCTTATTACAGCAAATCGCTCACTAGTCAGGAAAAAAATTATAGTGCTACCGAGCGTGAAGCTCTTGCAGTCTTGTCCGCTATCGAACACTGGCGTTGTTACGTCGAAAACGGGAAAAAATTCATTGTCTATACCGACCACGCTGCTCTTAAGTGGTTCTTAAAGCTAAACAACCCTACAGGTCGCTTAGCTAGGTGGGGTATTCGATTATCCGGATATAATTTCGAAATTAGACATCGTCGAGGTTCCGAAAATGTAATTCCCGATTTCCTTTCCCGTTCCATACCTGTTTCTCTCATTACAAACGCCGTCGATGAAAATGACAATTCTAGTTCAAATCCGCCAGTTTCCACTAATGATTCTTGGTACTTGAATATCTACAACGGATGTAAAACGTCCCCGACTGCCTTCGTTGATTATCAGGTTATAAACAATAAACTATATCGTTTCAAAAAAACCTTAAACCCACTCACTAGAGAATTTCAATGGAAAGAGGTAGTTTCGTCAGACCAAAGGTCTAATGTCATAGCTGAAAACCATTCTTCGCCCACTGCTGGCCATTTCGGCATCTTCAAAACATACAAACGCTTGGCATTAAATTACTATTGGCCTGGAATGTACTCCGACGTGGTTAAAGCTGTCAACTCATGCGACACATGCGTCGCCCACAAGCACCAAAATCATTCCACCTTAGGTCTTATGGGTACCCCTAAATCATGTACCAAACCATTCCAAATGCTAAGTCTAGATCTTATCGGTCCATTACCACCCAGCAGGAAACAAAACACATTTATTTTTGTCATCAGCTGTTGTTTTTCTAAATACTGTTTGTTTTTCCCTATAAAACGGGCTACCGCAGAAATTATAACAAAAATTCTCGAGGAAAACGTATTCCTAGTTCACGGCATACCATCCACTATTGTCTTAGATAATGGAAAACAATTTATTAGTACAACATTTAAAAACCTATTAGACAAATACAAAATTCCAAATTTACACTACACACCGCTGTATACACCTCACGTAAACTCAGTCGAACGATATAATAAAACTATTATAACAGCTATTTCTACTTTCATTGAACACGATCAACGGATATGGGACACACTTATTCCTAAAATACAATTCGCTATTAACTGTGCTGTTAACGAAACGACTGGTTTCTCACCATCTTTTCTTGTCTTTGGTCGTGAATTGGTCTTATGTGGCTCACATTATATTGTCAATAAACCCGACCCTAATATAATCCATGAGCCTCGAGATAGCTACGCTGAGTCTCTTGGCTACTTATCCTCTATTTTCGAGAAGGTACAGGAAGCCCTATTAGCGGCCCATCGCCGAAACTGTCAGTCATATAACCTTCGTCGCAAACCCGCTGAATTCAATGTCGGCGACATAGTATGGAAGCGCACATTTTACCTTAGTGACAAAGATAAATATTTTAGTAAAAAACTAGCACCTAAATTCGTAAAGTGTAAGATTGTTGCCAAAAAGTCCCCTCTAGTATACAAGTTGTCGGACATGTCTGGTAAACCTCTCGGCGAATGGCACATAAAAGATTTAAAACTAATTATCTACAAAGAATAACAATGTCATTACCAATAAACGTCATCTAAACCTATCTAACAAAATATATGTTTCATTCTATTTTACCTAAATACTCCCTTAAATATCATGCTAAATAGTGTCTTATAATTCCCCAATGCTAAACTAAATATATTTTTTTTCTCCTATAGTTCAGTGGTTAGAAGGTCACTGTCGAGTCGACCGCTGGTTCGATTCTCGTCTGTTGAGTGTTTTATTTTCTTATGTGGGTCTACTCCCCCTTGCACGTCTGCTCCGGTTGATGTACTAATCACCGCATTCTATCCCGAAATCTAGCGCACTGCAATAAGTTCTTCCAACAAATAACTTAATATAACATTATTTAGAAATTCTTTTTCTACTACATAATGCACGTGTGCATTCTTCCACGCGTAGCAACAGCGCAGCGCCAGATGGTCAATGAGTCATCTTGTTTACTCGATTCGCTACTCATAATGCGAATTGTTATGTTTTGTCTTAGCAACTACTTACTAATAAGTTGTTTTATTATCCTTCCATCGAGCGGATCTGTTTACAAATTTTATTCTAAATTCATCTTCTGCTAAAAACATAGATTTACCTTTTAAATAAAAAACATATTACCCCGTTAGTTAGTCCTTGTTATATGTATATAGCCTAAACAGATCTTCGCATCAAAACAAATACAAGTGTGAATGTTTGGCTTACACACTGCCATAATCTAAGTGGGTAGGCTGTACACGACGTGCGATACCTCACATCGATCGGGCGTCCCAAATTGTTCACTCAATATGCAAGATTAAAAGAGTAATATATATACTTATCTATAGGGTCATATATGTCTATCTACAACGTCTCTGATCCTTCTGAAACTGCTTTCAGAGACAACCTACCGGCGGAGGAGCTTCAGGCGCTGGAGGAGGAATTTTCCCTGAGGAAAAATTCTGGCCTAATGGGGGGAGTGTGACATGGTCCTCGCTCGCCGCTCCTTCCCCACACCTCAAGCCTCACCCCGCGCGTCACTATAAATAGCTCTGCAGACGACGCGCGGCCTTCTTCTTCTTCCCGCTGCAGCTACTAAGTTAAGTGCCGCCCTCTACCGGTCGGACCTCGCCTCGAAGCCTTCGCCGAACCCTCCCTGAGCTTAACTCACCCTACTATTGCCTTTATGTACTTTAAATTCTTACTCGTGTCAATAAATTTGTATATTTTTGTGTTCCGAGTGTAATTTATCTCCACTACTTAGTTCCCGGTCGGCCACGTTCCTAAAACGTGTCCACCACGTTACAAGGTTTAGGTGAGGTTAGGTTAGTTTAGTTAGGTTAGAATAGTCGAATAGTAGAATGGTAGAAAAGTAGTGTGGTCGAATATTAGATCGGTAGAATGGTAGAAAAATAGAGTGTGAGAATAGTAGAATGGTTGAAAATTAGAAAAGTAGAATTGTAGAATTGAAAAAAGTAGGTTTAGGTGAGGTTAGGTTAGTTTAGTTAGGTTAGAATAGTCGAATAGTAGAATGGTAGAAAAGTAGAGTGGTCAAATAGTAGATTGGTAGAATGGTAGAAAAGTAGAATAGTAGAATTGTAGAATTGAAAAAAGTAGGTTTAGGTGAGGTTAGAATAGTTTAGTTAGGTTAGAATAGTCGAATAGTAGAATGGTAGAAAAGTAGTGTGGCCGAATATTAGATCGGTAGAATGGTAGAAAAATAGAGTGTGAGAATAGTAGAATGGTAGAAAATTAGAAAAGTAGAATTGTAGAATTGAAAAAAGACTCTCGACCTGTGCTTGGACTACTGCACGTTCGTACTCTTCTTTCAGTTTCAGGTACTCCTCAACAACCTTTGGTCTCCGGATTGGCGCTGCACAGCGAATCCTTCGCTTTTTGGTGACCACTTGCCTCTTTAGACCGGCGAGGTTAGGTTAGGTTAGGTTAGGTTAGGTTAGGTTAGGTTAGGTTAGGTTAGGTTAGGTTAGGTTAGGTTAGGTTAGGTTAGGTTAGGTTAGGTTAGGTTAGGTTAGGTTAGGTTAGGTTAGGTTAGGTTAGGTTAGGTTAGGTTAGGTTAGGTTAGGTTAGGTTAGGTTAGGTTAGGTTAGGTTAGGTTAGGTTAGGTTAGGTTAGGTTAGGTTAGGTTAGGTTAGGTTAGGTTAGGTTAGGTTAGGTTAGGTTAGGTTAGGTTAGGTTAGGTTAGGTTAGGTTAGGTTAGGTTAGGTTAGGTTAGGTTAGGTTAGGTTAGGTTAGGTTAGGTTAGGTTAGGTTAGGTTAGGTTAGGTTAGGTTAGGTTAGGTTAGGTTAGGTTAGGTTAGGTTAGGTTAGGTTAGGTTAGGTTAGGTTAGGTTAGGTTAGGTTAGGTTAGGTTAGGTTAGGTTAGGTTAGGTTAGGTTAGGTTAGGTTAGGTTAGGTTAGGTTAGGTTAGGTTAGGTTAGGTTAGGTTAGGTTAGGTTAGGTTAGGTTAGGTTAGGTTAGGTTAGGTTAGGTTAGGTTAGGTTAGGTTAGGTTAGGTTAGGTTAGGTTAGGTTAGGTTAGGTTAGGTTAGGTTAGGTTAGGTTAGGTTAGGTTAGGTTAGGTTAGGTTAGGTTAGGTTAGGTTAGGTTAGGTTAGGTTAGGTTAGGTTAGGTTAGGTTAGGTTAGGTTAGGTTAGGTTAGGTTAGGTTAGGTTAGGTTAGGTTAGGTTAGGTTAGGTTAGGTTAGGTTAGGTTAGGTTAGGTTAGGTTAGGTTAGGTTAGGTTAGGTTAGGTTAGGTTAGGTTAGGTTAGGTTAGGTTAGGTTAGGTTAGGTTAGGTTAGGTTAGGTTAGGTTAGGTTAGGTTAGGTTAGGTTAGGTTAGGTTAGGTTAGGTTAGGTTAGGTTAGGTTAGGTTAGGTTAGGTTAGGTTAGGTTAGGTTAGGTTAGGTTAGGTTAGGTTAGGTTAGGTTAGGTTAGGTTAGGTTAGGTTAGGTTAGGTTAGGTTAGGTTAGGTTAGGTTAGGTTAGGTTAGGTTAGGTTAGGTTAGGTTAGGTTAGGTTAGGTTAGGTTAGGTTAGGTTAGGTTAGGTTAGGTTAGGTTAGGTTAGGTTAGGTTAGGTTAGGTTAGGTTAGGTTAGGTTAGGTTAGGTTAGGTTAGGTTAGGTTAGGTTAGGTTAGGTTAGGTTAGGTTAGGTTAGGTTAGGTTAGGTTAGGTTAGGTTAGGTTAGGTTAGGTTAGGTTAGGTTAGGTTAGGTTAGGTTAGGTTAGGTTAGGTTAGGTTAGGTTAGGTTAGGTTAGGTTAGGTTAGGTTAGGTTAGGTTAGGTTAGGTTAGGTTAGGTTAGGTTAGGTTAGGTTAGGTTAGGTTAGGTTAGGTTAGGTTAGGTTAGGTTAGGTTAGGTTAGGTTAGGTTAGGTTAGGTTAGGTTAGGTTAGGTTAGGTTAGGTTAGGTTAGGTTAGGTTAGGTTAGGTTAGGTTAGGTTAGGTTAGGTTAGGTTAGGTTAGGTTAGGTTAGGTTAGGTTAGGTTAGGTTAGGTTAGGTTAGGTTAGGTTAGGTTAGGTTAGGTTAGGTTAGGTTAGGTTAGGTTAGGTTAGGTTAGGTTAGGTTAGGTTAGGTTAGGTTAGGTTAGGTTAGGTTAGGTTAGGTTAGGTTAGGTTAGGTTAGGTTAGGTTAGGTTAGGTTAGGTTAGGTTAGGTTAGGTTAGGTTAGGTTAGGTTAGGTTAGGTTAGGTTAGGTTAGGTTAGGTTAGGTTAGGTTAGGTTAGGTTAGGTTAGGTTAGGTTAGGTTAGGTTAGGTTAGGTTAGGTTAGGTTAGGTTAGGTTAGGTTAGGTTAGGTTAGGTTAGGTTAGGTTAGGTTAGGTTAGGTTAGGTTAGGTTAGGTTAGGTTAGGTTAGGTTAGGTTAGGTTAGGTTAGGTTAGGTTAGGTTAGGTTAGGTTAGGTTAGGTTAGGTTAGGTTAGGTTAGGTTAGGTTAGGTTAGGTTAGGTTAGGTTAGGTTAGGTTAGGTTAGGTTAGGTTAGGTTAGGTTAGGTTAGGTTAGGTTAGGTTAGGTTAGGTTAGGTTAGGTTAGGTTAGGTTAGGTTAGGTTAGGTTAGGTTAGGTTAGGTTAGGTTAGGTTAGGTTAGGTTAGGTTAGGTTAGGTTAGGTTAGGTTAGGTTAGGTTAGGTTAGGTTAGGTTAGGTTAGGTTAGGTTAGGTTAGGTTAGGTTAGGTTAGGTTAGGTTAGGTTAGGTTAGGTTAGGTTAGGTTAGGTTAGGTTAGGTTAGGTTAGGTTAGGTTAGGTTAGGTTAGGTTAGGTTAGGTTAGGTTAGGTTAGGTTAGGTTAGGTTAGGTTAGGTTAGGTTAGGTTAGGTTAGGTTAGGTTAGGTTAGGTTAGGTTAGGTTAGGTTAGGTTAGGTTAGGTTAGGTTAGGTTAGGTTAGGTTAGGTTAGGTTAGGTTAGGTTAGGTTAGGTTAGGTTAGGTTAGGTTAGGTTAGGTTAGGTTAGGTTAGGTTAGGTTAGGTTAGGTTAGGTTAGGTTAGGTTAGGTTAGGTTAGGTTAGGTTAGGTTAGGTTAGGTTAGGTTAGGTTAGGTTAGGTTAGGTTAGGTTAGGTTAGGTTAGGTTAGGTTAGGTTAGGTTAGGTTAGGTTAGGTTAGGTTAGGTTAGGTTAGGTTAGGTTAGGTTAGGTTAGGTTAGGTTAGGTTAGGTTAGGTTAGGTTAGGTTAGGTTAGGTTAGGTTAGGTTAGGTTAGGTTAGGTTAGGTTAGGTTAGGTTAGGTTAGGTTAGGTTAGGTTAGGTTAGGTTAGGTTAGGTTAGGTTAGGTTAGGTTAGGTTAGGTTAGGTTAGGTTAGGTTAGGTTAGGTTAGGTTAGGTTAGGTTAGGTTAGGTTAGGTTAGGTTAGGTTAGGTTAGGTTAGGTTAGGTTAGGTTAGGTTAGGTTAGGTTAGGTTAGGTTAGGTTAGGTTAGGTTAGGTTAGGTTAGGTTAGGTTAGGTTAGGTTAGGTTAGGTTAGGTTAGGTTAGGTTAGGTTAGGTTAGGTTAGGTTAGGTTAGGTTAGGTTAGGTTAGGTTAGGTTAGGTTAGGTTAGGTTAGGTTAGGTTAGGTTAGGTTAGGTTAGGTTAGGTTAGGTTAGGTTAGGTTAGGTTAGGTTAGGTTAGGTTAGGTTAGGTTAGGTTAGGTTAGGTTAGGTTAGGTTAGGTTAGGTTAGGTTAGGTTAGGTTAGGTTAGGTTAGGTTAGGTTAGGTTAGGTTAGGTTAGGTTAGGTTAGGTTAGGTTAGGTTAGGTTAGGTTAGGTTAGGTTAGGTTAGGTTAGGTTAGGTTAGGTTAGGTTAGGTTAGGTTAGGTTAGGTTAGGTTAGGTTAGGTTAGGTTAGGTTAGGTTAGGTTAGGTTAGGTTAGGTTAGGTTAGGTTAGGTTAGGTTAGGTTAGGTTAGGTTAGGTTAGGTTAGGTTAGGTTAGGTTAGGTTAGGTTAGGTTAGGTTAGGTTAGGTTAGGTTAGGTTAGGTTAGGTTAGGTTAGGTTAGGTTAGGTTAGGTTAGGTTAGGTTAGGTTAGGTTAGGTTAGGTTAGGTTAGGTTAGGTTAGGTTAGGTTAGGTTAGGTTAGGTTAGGTTAGGTTAGGTTAGGTTAGGTTAGGTTAGGTTAGGTTAGGTTAGGTTAGGTTAGGTTAGGTTAGGTTAGGTTAGGTTAGGTTAGGTTAGGTTAGGTTAGGTTAGGTTAGGTTAGGTTAGGTTAGGTTAGGTTAGGTTAGGTTAGGTTAGGTTAGGTTAGGTTAGGTTAGGTTAGGTTAGGTTAGGTTAGGTTAGGTTAGGTTAGGTTAGGTTAGGTTAGGTTAGGTTAGGTTAGGTTAGGTTAGGTTAGGTTAGGTTAGGTTAGGTTAGGTTAGGTTAGGTTAGGTTAGGTTAGGTTAGGTTAGGTTAGGTTAGGTTAGGTTAGGTTAGGTTAGGTTAGGTTAGGTTAGGTTAGGTTAGGTTAGGTTAGGTTAGGTTAGGTTAGGTTAGGTTAGGTTAGGTTAGGTTAGGTTAGGTTAGGTTAGGTTAGGTTAGGTTAGGTTAGGTTAGGTTAGGTTAGGTTAGGTTAGGTTAGGTTAGGTTAGGTTAGGTTAGGTTAGGTTAGGTTAGGTTAGGTTAGGTTAGGTTAGGTTAGGTTAGGTTAGGTTAGGTTAGGTTAGGTTAGGTTAGGTTAGGTTAGGTTAGGTTAGGTTAGGTTAGGTTAGGTTAGGTTAGGTTAGGTTAGGTTAGGTTAGGTTAGGTTAGGTTAGGTTAGGTTAGGTTAGGTTAGGTTAGGTTAGGTTAGGTTAGGTTAGGTTAGGTTAGGTTAGGTTAGGTTAGGTTAGGTTAGGTTAGGTTAGGTTAGGTTAGGTTAGGTTAGGTTAGGTTAGGTTAGGTTAGGTTAGGTTAGGTTAGGTTAGGTTAGGTTAGGTTAGGTTAGGTTAGGTTAGGTTAGGTTAGGTTAGGTTAGGTTAGGTTAGGTTAGGTTAGGTTAGGTTAGGTTAGGTTAGGTTAGGTTAGGTTAGGTTAGGTTAGGTTAGGTTAGGTTAGGTTAGGTTAGGTTAGGTTAGGTTAGGTTAGGTTAGGTTAGGTTAGGTTAGGTTAGGTTAGGTTAGGTTAGGTTAGGTTAGGTTAGGTTAGGTTAGGTTAGGTTAGGTTAGGTTAGGTTAGGTTAGGTTAGGTTAGGTTAGGTTAGGTTAGGTTAGGTTAGGTTAGGTTAGGTTAGGTTAGGTTAGGTTAGGTTAGGTTAGGTTAGGTTAGGTTAGGTTAGGTTAGGTTAGGTTAGGTTAGGTTAGGTTAGGTTAGGTTAGGTTAGGTTAGGTTAGGTTAGGTTAGGTTAGGTTAGGTTAGGTTAGGTTAGGTTAGGTTAGGTTAGGTTAGGTTAGGTTAGGTTAGGTTAGGTTAGGTTAGGTTAGGTTAGGTTAGGTTAGGTTAGGTTAGGTTAGGTTAGGTTAGGTTAGGTTAGGTTAGGTTAGGTTAGGTTAGGTTAGGTTAGGTTAGGTTAGGTTAGGTTAGGTTAGGTTAGGTTAGGTTAGGTTAGGTTAGGTTAGGTTAGGTTAGGTTAGGTTAGGTTAGGTTAGGTTAGGTTAGGTTAGGTTAGGTTAGGTTAGGTTAGGTTAGGTTAGGTTAGGTTAGGTTAGGTTAGGTTAGGTTAGGTTAGGTTAGGTTAGGTTAGGTTAGGTTAGGTTAGGTTAGGTTAGGTTAGGTTAGGTTAGGTTAGGTTAGGTTAGGTTAGGTTAGGTTAGGTTAGGTTAGGTTAGGTTAGGTTAGGTTAGGTTAGGTTAGGTTAGGTTAGGTTAGGTTAGGTTAGGTTAGGTTAGGTTAGGTTAGGTTAGGTTAGGTTAGGTTAGGTTAGGTTAGGTTAGGTTAGGTTAGGTTAGGTTAGGTTAGGTTAGGTTAGGTTAGGTTAGGTTAGGTTAGGTTAGGTTAGGTTAGGTTAGGTTAGGTTAGGTTAGGTTAGGTTAGGTTAGGTTAGGTTAGGTTAGGTTAGGTTAGGTTAGGTTAGGTTAGGTTAGGTTAGGTTAGGTTAGGTTAGGTTAGGTTAGGTTAGGTTAGGTTAGGTTAGGTTAGGTTAGGTTAGGTTAGGTTAGGTTAGGTTAGGTTAGGTTAGGTTAGGTTAGGTTAGGTTAGGTTAGGTTAGGTTAGGTTAGGTTAGGTTAGGTTAGGTTAGGTTAGGTTAGGTTAGGTTAGGTTAGGTTAGGTTAGGTTAGGTTAGGTTAGGTTAGGTTAGGTTAGGTTAGGTTAGGTTAGGTTAGGTTAGGTTAGGTTAGGTTAGGTTAGGTTAGGTTAGGTTAGGTTAGGTTAGGTTAGGTTAGGTTAGGTTAGGTTAGGTTAGGTTAGGTTAGGTTAGGTTAGGTTAGGTTAGGTTAGGTTAGGTTAGGTTAGGTTAGGTTAGGTTAGGTTAGGTTAGGTTAGGTTAGGTTAGGTTAGGTTAGGTTAGGTTAGGTTAGGTTAGGTTAGGTTAGGTTAGGTTAGGTTAGGTTAGGTTAGGTTAGGTTAGGTTAGGTTAGGTTAGGTTAGGTTAGGTTAGGTTAGGTTAGGTTAGGTTAGGTTAGGTTAGGTTAGG
>CAUEHA010000130.1:0-14307 GCA_958496365.1 Subacronicta megacephala | reverse complement strand
TGGACTATTAAATAATATGCATCGTAAGTGAACAAATTAACAAACTTTAAACGGTACGACGACTAAAGTGACAAGTGTGACAACCCAGAGAGCAGGGAGCCAAACATATCGGATAGTATGTGCGGTGGTCGGTGGTCGGTGCTTTAGAGATGGGTTTGTGGTTGCAGGGTGAGACGATACTGTCGTGGTACAGCGGCGAGGGAGCGGCGCGCGTGGCGGACAGGTGGGGCGGGCGCGTGCGGCGCGTGGCCTCGGCCCGGGCCGGCCTGGGCGGGGCCGGCCTGGGCCGCGGCTCGCTCAACATCAGCGCGGTGCGCGAGACCGACGCCGGCCTCTACCGCTGCCGCGTCACCTTCCCCAACCGCACGCCGCCCGCCAGGAACAACGGCACTTACTACTACCTCGAAGTCGACGGTCAGTCCACCTCACGATACTACATCGCTGACCGCTCCACACCTAACACTACACACAACAGGATCTCCGATTGTTTATACCAGGATACCGGATACAATCCCTACCCTTCGGGATTGTAATCCGGGTTATTCCGGGGCAAGCGCGCATCATAGGTACTTTTGGCTCGGTTGAGTTGCAGCTATGGGTGCGTTCGGCTAAGTTCGGACGGATTTTCCGATGAGTTGAGAAAATATATAATTTGAATTACACACATGAAAGTGCATACATAAAAAAATCTAAGCAACACGTATCATTTCCTGAACTGAAACTGCATGTTTTATTCATTGAAGGTGTAATTTTTATAACTGCATAGCAGCTTCTAGTACTTAGGTCACATGATGCGGCATTTAGCAGTATTTTTATTATATGATCTTACCACTCACCCGAACGCCGCCGCCGTTAGGTAAATAATACCTAGCTAAGTACCTACTTTTATATTATTTATACAATTTCGGTCAAAGCTCAGATCAATAAAAAGTTATTTGATCTGAGGGTCAAAGTAAGTATTTTAAGTGTATTTCTTTTTTTACAATTAATTGAGGCAGATGGGCAAGAGGCCCACCTGATCGTAAGCGACAGCCGCCACTCACAGACTGGCTTTGTTCTTTTAGCATATATTCAATATTTAAATAATGCGAATGAAATGATTGAACCACATTGAAAACACAATAATAAGTAACATTACCTAGGTAGGTACCTATTATATTAAAAGTGAGGAGGTAAGTAGTAGTTTTTTGCAGTTTTTCACAGTATAAATATGGTCTTTATAATACTGTGGTTTGGTTTTGCTTTTGTTACAATTAGGCACACATAATAATAACATTCAATATTTATCTTTAATTTATATTAAGTACTGTACACTGTACAACAACATTTAAACCTATGTCAATCTCGGAGTTGGGTCGTCTCATGTATGGTTCTGTGGGTACACAAACCCATAGGTACCTACCCATCTACTTAAAATATTTAAGAATTGTGTTGTAAGTAATTATACTTTTCAGGCGGTAATCTAATAGTGACGCCGCCGATGAACGTGACAGTACTGGAAGGCGAGCGTGCCGAGCTGGAGTGCCTGCCCAAACACCCCGAGTCTGCCGTGGAGTGGTTCAAGGACGGCACGCCGCTCAGCGCGCTGCCCGAGCTGGCGCTGCGCAGCGAGCGGCCCGCCAACGGGTCGCTGGTGCTGCGGCGCGCCGCCTCCGCCGACCTCGGCGAGTACGAGTGCCGCGTGCGTGCGCCTGACTCCACGCCAGCCGCGCCCGCGCTGCAGAGCTCCAGCGCCTTCCTCGACGTGCACTGTAAGTCTAACACAACTGCATTTGTGCATCAACAGCGACATTCATTTTTGTTATATAGGGTACTTCGATATTAAAATGTGTAGTTCCTATATAAGCAGCGTGCGGTAGAACGCCTAGTTCAGTTAATAAATGATTCTTGTGCGACCGGGTCGTTTTAATAAATATCATAATTTCCTACAGATCACTGGATCTTTTTGGTCCCGGTAGATATACCGGGACCAAAATGCCGTGGAACGCCATAAAAGTCAGTGTTTCACCGTGGGTGCAAACTTTTTTTAAATATTGTTCCTCTGTAATACATTCTACGTTGACAGCAGTAGGAATTGCGACATTAACTATAATGTATTCACAACTGAGCACTAAAATTATTGCTTAAAAATCGTTACTATAATAGAGGATTGTGGAAAACAGAGGGGAACCGAGTCGCTCGTCCGTGGAAAGGTACTGTACAGAGGCGAGGTGTATTGCCCCTCCAACCAAAAGGAGGATCCTCCAACCAGGCAGGTGTTTTTGCCTGTATATACTCTAATCGCGCGGTAAACTCCACTTGCGCGATTTGCTCGACGTAGTTCTATGTAGCGCGCTAGATGTCGCTACAGTACCCTCACACGCGGTTCCCGGGTGTTGCTAATCAGGCGACAACATACTGTAGGTAGGCTTCGGCCGTGGTTACTTTATTAGCTACCACCAAGCTGCCCAGTCCAGCTCCGGCGCGATGCTTGGTGACACTCTTAGGGAAAACGGATCGGAATAGTTGTTCCAGTGCTGTCACACAGTCTTCTGCTATATGCCAACAGATCACATCAGGTAGCTGGTCTTGTGGTCGTGCCGGCTGTACGCCCTTTTAGTCTAAGAGCCCGTGAACCCCAGACCTTCGTTATTTTATAAAAGCTGAAAGTTTGTCAGCGCATGCTCTCAACACAGGTAAGAACGATGGACCATTATGAAGTTTGGGTCGCCCTGGCTTTGGCAGATAAGCGGTACTAAAGGTGTTTAAAATACCGATTTAACTTCATCAAATAATAAATTGCGACTTTTTGGTATTATCTTCAGAATATTATTAAAAATCACATTATTCATTGCCAGACACTTAACATCCTGGCAACCCCTTGCCAGACACCCTTAATGTACTTACATGAAATTATAATTCTACTTACGTTATAGTATAAAAGCAGATTTTTATATATAATACTTGAGTAATTAATAAATGATGTTTCCCCATTAGCCAGACATTTTTGATGCTTCCAACCCCTTGCCAGACAAGTATGTAGGGTAGCTGTAGGAGCAAGCGCGAGGCAGTATATACATTTCATGAAAATCGATTTTTACGATTAGCGATTATTATTTGTAAAAAAACGATTATTTATTAATAGTTTTTTTTTATTTTAACCCTTAATGGTAGGCGGTACCATACGTCTCACAGATCCCATCGAAATAATAATCGTCAATATTTTTGCGGCCGAGTCTCGTATGAACTTGATCGTTCCTGTACCTTTTCCCCACGCCCCTCGGCACCGCGTAGCCGCTCGACGAGAATGTACGTTCACGTGTTTGTCCCAGGTGAGTAAAAAACTATCGTCGTAGGTCTAACAGACCTATGTTATGTAGTTACGTGATTTTTCTTGGATTGTGTACTCCTATTTTTTTGTTGAAAATGGCTCTTAGTGATTTCAATATTGAGCGATGGTTGGAAATAAATACATAGAACACATACTGACGACGAAAGCATACATTTTTAGTAACAGTATTAATTATACTTGTCTGGCAAGGGGTTGGAAGCATCAAAAATGTCTGGCTAATGGGGAAACATCATTTATTTGTTACTCAAGTATTATATATAAAAATCTGCTTTTATACTATAACGTAAGTAGAATTATACATTAAGGGTGTCTGGCAAGGGGTTGCCAGGATGTTAAGTGTCTGGCAATGAATAATGTGATTTTTAATAATATTCTGAAGATAATACCAAAAAATCGCACTTTATTATTTAATGAAGTTAGATCGGTATTTTACACACCTTTAGTACCGTTTATCTGCCAAAGCCAGGGCGACCCAAACTTCATAATGGTCCATCGTTCTTACCTGTGTTGGGCCTGGGAGCGTGCGCTGACAAACTTTCAGCTTTTATAACATAACGAAGGTCTGGGGTTCACGGGCTCTTGCTCTATTTCGTTGAAAGTGCACCTCACGAATATTAGAGTCTGTCCATTAGCACCTCGAGACGGAAAAACCCGCACTCTTGTTTGTGACACAGACGCAGATCGGTCGGAATTCCGTCTGACGTGACATACTTATCATGTTCGGGGTACAGCCTGGAACACAGATTAAGCCCAGTGCCGGAGTTTGCCTGTACGCCCGTAACGATATCTGCTGTCGACGTCTCCGCCACCTCGAAGAGTCAGGATTCTCTGTGCTTTGGGTACTGGTGGACACAGGAATGGAGAAAATTCCTACCTTTCGTGTTACTACCTGCTTGTGTCTACCGTTCGTACAGCGGGCATCTGGAGACAACCAGGCTCATTGAATACCTGACTTGAAGCCTGTGCCGACACGTATCTTTCGCCTCTCTTTTGAAACTGGTCATAAAACCTCTCGTCGTACCCGCTGGGGTAACATCAAGCGTTTTTTTTTTCAAATAAGTAATTTGGAAAGAATCTTGGTCTCTAATCACGGTTATCAAATCATGTTATCTAAGAAATAACATGCTTGTTGCTACTCTTCAAAATAGCTGGATAGGGATTAGGGGTAATTTGAAAAGAACAATGAGACAGGTTGTTGAAGTTGAGTACTTTTGCCAATTGAGTTGAGTAAGTAATTTAGGCATCGTCTGTTACTACACTCGCGAGCAACCAAATCGACTCAAGCCTTGACGGCGCACATATACATTGATTTTCCTAAAACGCTAAATGGTAATTATAAAAGTGATATGTCATTCGAAAGCTGAAAAGTTATGCTTTCAATTAACATCAACACCTTAAAAAAAACTAAGCGCTGATTTATTGACGCATTTTAATTGGCCGTCAGCGTAAATTACCTCATTAGGAATCCACGACTTGCGCTACCTGCTCCCGCTATAAAACCCCTCTACATACGGTTTACCTTATCAGTCGCTTGTTACAAGTTGAAGTTGACCGGTACACATCTCCGTAAATTGCATTCCTTGTTTTCTTAGCGAAAACATGGATACCACACCAGAAGAAGCCGCTCAAGTTGTTGCCTTGTTGCAACAAGGGTTAAGTCAGCGAGCAGCGGCTGCCCAGCTCCACTTGAGCCAGTCTTCTGTATCCCGAGTAAACAGACGGTTTCAAGAGACTGGTGCCTTCAATCGGAGACCAAGAACGAGCCGCCACCGGTGCACTTCAGAGAGAGACGACCGCTTCATTGTCTCAACCTCGCTGCGCAATCGACACCTTACGGGCGTTGATGTGCAGCAAGAACTGAGACGTGTACGACAAGTGGCTGTCAGCGAGTGGACAGTGAGAAGACGCTTGAAGGAAGCCAGCTTGACGCCAAAAAGACCTGCGACGGGCCCTAAATTGACTGCAGGCCACCGACAAGCGCGTTAATAATTTTGTTTTATTTGTAAAATACGATACCCATACCCTTTTTCCTAAATTCCCGTTTTCCTACTCTTGCGTTCAGACATCATGAGGTATGTGTGCGCCGGCAAGGCTTGAGTCGATTTGGTTGCTCGCGAGTGTAGTTTCTAGTTACCCACATGATGGGTAATATAAGATAGACATAACTAATTATGTTATGACTACTGACGCCATAATAATGTATGCTGCTGTTATGATTTATGGTTTCAGATAAAGCTAAGGTTGTGTATGCGCCAAAGGAGCGCTATCTGCCGTATGGCAAGCCAGCCAGCTTGGACTGCCACTTCAGCGCCAACCCGCCGCTCACCAACCTGCGGTGGGAGAAGGACGGCTTCCTGTTCGATCCCTATAACGTGCCCGGCGTATTCTACAGCAGGAATGGAAGTCTACTATTTAATCAAGTAAAACATCATTAAGTATTACAATATATGCCTGCTGTTCAATCGATTCGCAGACAGCCGTTTTTGAGTCGGTATGGGTACGTGTATAACAACTGTGACATGGTCCGCGCTCGCCGCTCCTTCCCCCACCTCGAGCCTCACCCCGCGCGTCACTATAATGAGAACGGCAGACGACGCGCGACCTTCTTCTTCCCGCTGCAGCTGCCTAAGCTAAGTGCCGCCCTCTAATGATCGGACCTCGCCTCAAAGCCTTCGCCGAACCCACCCTGAGCTCACCTAACTCTTCCCTCATTGTAATTTTTAAATATCAACCCTAGTTTCAATAAAAGTGTATATTTGTGTTCCGAGTGTGTAATTTATCTTCACTAAGTAGTCCCCGTTGGCCACGTCTCTAAAACGTGTCCGCCACATTAAATCTGGCGCCCAATTTAAAACCGCAAAAGGCTTCGAGTCGCGAGTTTACGGCTCATATTTCTATATTCTATTCTTTAAACTGTGTGTGTCTGTGAAATCCGTCCAGGAAAGTATACTTTTTCACACAATCTACCGCCTCCCCCGTGAGGGGAGAATGTCCTTCTCTCACACACGGAACATTTACAAAAAGTGGCCAATTTAATAGCATTGTTTTTAATAGGTGGACGAGTCACATGAAGGGGAATACTCATGCACGCCGTATAATTCTCTGGGATCGGAGGGTCCTTCACCCGGCGTGCGAGTGCGCGTGCAACGACCTCCAGCACTAGCGGCGCGGCCACAGCCTCTGTACGTGGCGCGACTCGGAGCCACACTCACCCTGCCCTGCGCCGCCACCGCGCGGAACCACCACGACCAGCCGCTAGTGCACTGGACGCGGGTGAGTCACACACACAGCCGCTGTACGTGGCGCGACTCGGAGCCACACTCACCCTGCCCTGCGCCGCCACCGCGCGGAACCACCACGACCAGCCGCTAGTGCACTGGACGCGGGTGAGTCACACACACAGCCGCTGTACGTGGCGCGACTCGGAGCCACACTCACCCTGCCCTGCGCCGCCACCGCGCGGAACCACCACGACCAGCCGCTAGTGCACTGGACGCGGGTGAGTCACACACACAGCCGCTGTACGTGGCGCGACTCGGAGCCACACTCACCCTGCCCTGCGCCGCCACCGCGCGGAACCACCACGACCAGCCGCTAGTGCACTGGACGCGGGTGAGTCACACACACAGCCGCTGTACGTGGCGCGACTCGGAGCCACACTCACCCTGCCCTGCGCCGCCACCGCGCGGAACCACCACGACCAGCCGCTAGTGCACTGGACGCGGGTGAGTCACACACACAGCCGCTGTACGTGGCGCGACTCGGAGCCACACTCACCCTGCCCTGCGCCGCCACCGCGCGGAACCACCACGACCAGCCGCTAGTGCACTGGACGCGGGTGAGTCACACACACAGCCGCTGTACGTGGCGCGACTCGGAGCCACACTCACCCTGCCCTGCGCCGCCACCGCGCGGAACCACCACGACCAGCCGCTAGTGCACTGGACGCGGGTGAGTCACACACACAGCCGCTGTACGTGGCGCGACTCGGAGCCACACTCACCCTGCCCTGCGCCGCCACCGCGCGGAACCACCACGACCAGCCGCTAGTGCACTGGACGCGGGTGAGTCACACACACAGCCGCTGTACGTGGCGCGACTCGGAGCCACACTCACCCTGCCCTGCGCCGCCACCGCGCGGAACCACCACGACCAGCCGCTAGTGCACTGGACGCGGGTGAGTCACACACACAGCCGCTGTACGTGGCGCGACTCGGAGCCACACTCACCCTGCCCTGCGCCGCCACCGCGCGGAACCACCACGACCAGCCGCTAGTGCACTGGACGCGGGTGAGTCACACACACAGCCGCTGTACGTGGCGCGACTCGGAGCCACACTCACCCTGCCCTGCGCCGCCACCGCGCGGAACCACCACGACCAGCCGCTAGTGCACTGGACGCGGGTGAGTCACACACACAGCCGCTGTACGTGGCGCGACTCGGAGCCACACTCACCCTGCCCTGCGCCGCCACCGCGCGGAACCACCACTCACCGGATCATCCGCTAATGCACATGTCTTCGTGTTGTTAAACGCCTGTGAATTTTGTCTTTTCTGCAGAAGGATGGAAGCGAGCTGCCGGCTGGTCGCTACAACCTCGATGATGGCAACCTTACCATCCTGGATGTCACGGAGGAAGACCGTGGTGTGTATGTATGCACAGTCAGCAATGAAGCCGCCACTGTCGACGTCGAAACAGAACTTCTTGTCGAAAACATGCCACCGCGCGCTCCCTATAACCTAACCGTCAGACCCTCTACTGATTCCCTTCATCTGTCTTGGGTACCCGGTAAGATCATAAATTCATAATTCCGACAAGTTCAGTGTTTCGTCCTACAGATGTTCGTACCAATGGGACAAATCACTGAAATTAAAAATAATTGAATTTTTCCTTCAGTGTTTCGTCCCATTGCATTTTTTCCTTCATTTTTAAACAAAAATTTTATGAAGTAGCGTCATCAAGGAAATGATTATTGACAAAGGGGTAGGTAGTAAGATTAGTCGATTATGCTGCGGCCGTCATATTGTTTTTTTTACGAAGACTTGTGTCGCACTTTGGAACTTATGTAGATCAATAGAGGATACTACTAAAGGCTACCAAAAATGCTTGCTAAATAAAATTATTCTGAAAAAAAAGTCTGATCTAAAATTTTATTTCTGAGACTGAAACTTCAAACCTAAATGTGTTAGTATGTATATTTTTTGATCATCTCAATATACTCTAGCTTCAAATCGTTGTCGTAAAAGATTTTGGTGTAAAAAGAGGATTCTGCCAAAAATTTCAATTTACACGATTTTAAGCAAAAGTTTGAATACTCAATCGTGAATAAGTTATTGTTGATGTCGCAATTTCTACACCCATGTATCTAAATTCCATGTATCTCTATCTGCTATAGGAATAATAAGCCAAAAACCAAGAAAAAATTGAATTTTGCGCGTAAAGCTGAACCTTTAAATTAGAAATGAATTAAATAGATAAATATATTAAATTATACAAGTGTTAGGTATTAGGGTGATGAAATAATTAACAGGGTGATAGTATAGAATAAGAAGAATATATTTACCAAAACTTAGGCTACTTAAGTATTAAAATATTGAGACGAAACAGTGGACACTAGTAGACACGGACCCTTCAAGCGAAGCGTACTGGACGTCGTATGATTCGTCCGGAAGAAGATTTCTTGATGGTGTCTCTTGTTCCATTGGTCGTCGCAGTCGGAATCACGCTGTCAGCTGGTCCATCGTCAGCAATTGTATACGCAGGCTTTAGTCTGTCTATCGAGATCGACGCCTGCCGGTGCGGCAGTTGCAGTGTGTATACTTTGTTGTCTCGTTTCAGAACCGGGTAGGGGCCGTCGTATGTTGGCTGTAGCGGCTTTCGTACGGCGTCCACTCTGACAAAAACTGACTGACAGGTGTCGAGATCAGGATGCACGAAAATTGCGCGGCTGTTACTATGTGGACGTTCGGGTGCTGGCTTCAAATTTTCTATTGTGCTTCGTAATTTGTCAACATACTCGTAGTTCATATTTTCTTTGTGTGCGGAAGGTGTGAAAAAATCGCCAGGTAGTCGGAGGTTGCAGCCGTAAGTAAGCTGTGCAGCGCTGACACCTGTGTCCGTTCGGCTGGCGGCTCGAAGTCCAAGTAGCACAGTCGGTAGCTCGTTTATCCATGTTCCACCCACTGTGAGGCGCGTCGTTAGGGCAGCTTTCAGCGTGCGGTGCCATCGTTCGACGATGCCGTTGCTTTGCGGGTGGTATGGTGTGGTGTGTATACGATGTATGCCAAGCAAGTCGGTCAGAACGTTGAATAGTCTGCTTTCAAATTGGCGGCCTTGGTCAGTTGTCATCGTCTCAGGGCAGCCAAATCTCGAGATCCACGCTTCATATATTGTCTTCGCGATTGTTTCTGCTGTGATGTCAACAATAGGAATAGCTTCAGGCCATCGAGTTCTACGGTCGATCAGGGTAAGTAGATAACGATGTCCGGTTGATGACGTAGGTAGTGGCCCGACAATATCAGCGTGTATGTGCTTGAAACGCTCAGTAGGTGCGAATGTGGATATCTTGCTGTTTGTGTGCCGGTGAACTTTAGCACGCTGACAGGCAATACATGCTTTGGTCCAAATACCAACATCACGATTCATGCTTGGCCAGAAATATTTTTCTTGAATGAGCTTCCGTGTTGTTCTCACTCCGGGATGACTTATTCCGTGTACGGCGTTAAAAGCGGGTAGACGGAATTCCTCGGGTAAGTATGGGCGTACTATGTTGGTTGACGTTTCGCAGTATATTTGGCCGTTCGAATCGGGCAAAGTTATTTTCTTGAGCTGTATGTTAGCTTGCTTCAACAAAGCGGGAATATTGTCGTCCTTATCTTGAGCCTCCGTCAACCTTTCGTAATTGATAGTAGTGGGGCAGCCGATCGTCTCGATGCGTGACAATGCGTCGGCAACAATGTTGTCTTTGCCGCTAATATGACGAATATCGGACGTAAATTCGCTAATAAACAATAACTGGCGAGTTCTCCGTGGCGTGTCGCTGTCAGATGATAGCTTCGATAAGGCGTATGTAAGTGGCTTGTGATCGGTGAATACAATTATTTCCCGTCCTTCGAACATCTTCCTGAAATGCTTCATTGCCATGTAGATAGAAAGTAATTCCCGGTCATAGGTACTATACTTCATTTGAGTCTCCGAAAACTTCTTGGAAAAATAGCCGAGAGGTTGCCATGCTTTGTTTACATATTGTTGCAGGACTGCGCCCGCACATGTGTTTGATGCGTCACACATCATTGCGAGTGGCGCAGTGTGGGACGGGTGCGCGAGCAATGCGGCGTCTTGGAGGCATTTTTTGCAATTCTCGAATGCTTGCGATGCGTCATCATTCCATGTTATTATTGTTTTGTCCCGTTTCTTAGAATTATGTAGATAAGCATGTAGCGGTGTTTGTATCGCTGCGGCGTTTGGAATGTTGTCTCGATAATAGTTTATCATTCCGAGAAAACTTCGTAGTGCTTCTACCGTTCTTGGTTTGGGGTACTCGGTAATGACCTTGACCTTGTCCTCCGGTGGCCTGATTCCGTCACTAGACACGTTGTAACCGAGAAACTTAACTGATTTCTGACCAAAAACGCATTTTGATGGGTTGATTGTGATTCCATTATCATCAAGTCGTTGCAGAACAGTGCGCAGGTGTACTCGGTGTTGGCAGTCATCTGTCGCTACCACCAAGAGGTCGTCGACGAATGGAAAGACAAAATCTAATCCTCGCAGTATGTCATGTATAAAGCGCTGGAAAGTCTGGCCAGCGTTCTTGAGTCCGGGGCACATTCTAGGGAACTCGAACAGTCCAAACGGTGTTATAATTGCAGTTTTCTGTATGTCTTGTTCTCTTACTATAATCTGTTGGTATGCGCGGTTGAGGTCAATGGTTGAGAAAACTTTCTTGCCGGCGAGTTGGTAAGTAAAGTCCTTGATGCGCGGTATTGGGTATCGGTCAGGCGTAGTGATGGAGTTAAGCCTGCGATAGTCTCCGCAGATACGAAGGTCACCGTTCTTCTTCTGTACCACATGTAGAGGGCTAGACCACGGGCTTTTGCTTGGTCTGCATAGGCCTTGATCGATCATTGCCTCGAACTCCTTTCTCACTTGAATGTAACGATGTGGTGGAATTGGACGTGCTCGGCAATGTATTGGTGGACCAGTAGTCTCGATGTAGTGCTGTACGTTGTTCTTCGGGCTCAACTTCATCGATGTTAGTCTGGTCGTGCCTGGGAATTCGGCAAGTATGTCGTGGTACGACTGTTGAAGGTCGACACATCGAATTGTAGGTAGTTCTGTAATTCGGGCAGCGGTGATGACAGACAGCTGAGTTGTTGTGTCGATCAGCCGCCTATTGCGAAGGTCTACCATGAGGTGGTGGTGATTCAGGAAATCAGCTCCGATGATTGGTTTGCCAACGTCAGCAATCACAAACTTCCATCTGTATGGTCTGCGTAGGTTAAGGTTCAGCTCCAGCGTTTTCTCCCCATATGTTGGTATGACGGTGTTATTAGCAGCGAATAACGTGAACGGTAGTTTCTTCATTTGCTGCCCTTTTTTTCGTGGCAGAACGGATATATTAGCGCCCGTGTCTACCAGAAAGGTGAGTCGTGACGTCTTGTCGTATATGAAGAGGCGGTAAGATTTTTCGTAAACGCCAGAGTCCGCCGCATCTAACGTTTTTTCTAGTTTTCCGCGTCCTTTGGATGTTCTTTCTTGTCATAAGAACACGGTTGACGACAATGTCTCGCATCTCTGCCGAAACGCCGGTGGTAGTAGCAGTACGGCGACGGCGTCACTGAACGAGAACGGGACGGTGTGTATGTGCCGGCTCGATTTCGGGAACGGGATCGATATGCCGAGTTTCCATGGTATCGGCAATGGCAGGAATGTTGATTTGTTGATTTGAGAGCAGCGACTTCCAATGATAATTTTCTTATCTCGTCAATTAGGTACTGCGTATCACTGCGTGGTTGACTTGGTTGTTCACAGGTAGTGACAGACGCAACTTCTTGGGCTTGTTCAACCATCTTGTCAGCTAACAGCGAGAGTTCGTCTAATGAAGTTTCTTTCGTTACCACGAGAACAGATCTGACGTGAGCTGGGAGGTGATTCATCCACATTAAACGTAGCGTGGAATCCGGTACTTTCTCGTGTGCCAAATTCCGCATGCGCCGAAGAAGCTGCGAAGGTTTTTGGTCGCCGAGTTCCATATCCGACAGTAGTTTTTGGAACTGTCGATTTTCTGACTCCTCGTAAACAGATATCAGACGTTCCTTTAATGCGTCATACTGGCGGGTTGTTGGTGGATCGTACAGCAGGTCGCAGATTTGTTCGACGTCTTGTTTATCCAATCGAGCTATGACCATCTGCGCAAGTTCGCGCTGTCCTTTCTTCATATCGTGTGTGGCGGCTTCAAAACTAACGAACCACAAACGAGCTCGATCTCGCCAAAATGCTGGGATTCGCAGGGAAAGCGAAATACCAGCTACTTCTGGCAAAAGCTGGGTTACAGCGGCATCACTGGCTTCGGGCTGAACGGCCATGGCGTCCGAAATCTGTGTTGCTTGTTTGTTCTCGGGGTCACCACTGTTAGGTATTAGGGTGATGAAATAATTAACAGGGTGATAGTATAGAATAAGAAGAATATATTTACCAAAACTTAGGCTACTTAAGTATTAAAATATTGAGACGAAACAGTGGACACTAGTAACTAGCACGGTCGACGTTTCGGCCAATCCGCGAATAGCAGGGTGCGACAGGAACAGCGATGTCGTTAGAGTGAGACGGCGCATGCGGCTGAATGACTAGATGCGCGCGCGTGCGCTCGTCTTCAGTTGGCCGGCGCGTTGGACGCGCGGCGGTCATTGCGGAAATGCGAATGGCTTCGGCGTAATGGTATTGCAGCTACACAAGTAAAAATTCTATAATAATTGTTACTATATTTATATAACGCACATTATATTATATTGACAAGATAAAGATAGATTATGTTTAGCTGCTGTTTGTTTTATACACTGTATTTTATTCAAAGGGTTGGTTGAATAAATTTCATCGCGTATTCCCTGCATGCGTGTGAGGGAGACAGTGCCTAGGAAACAATTTTATGACCTCCTATCCCATTTTAATACGTGCAAGTATATTAGTGAAATTATGTAACGTAATATATTCCAAAAGTCAATTACTTGTATAAAATTATATTTACTGATTTTATATTATGTACTTTTTTTTAAAACGCATATTGCTAAATTATATATCCGATAATCCGATTACCCCCGACAGCTGCGCTGTTTCATACAAACGATATTGTCTATATTTACACCTATTGGGTAGATTTTTACAAAACCCTGTGTACTGAAATAAACTACAACTGTAAACAAGGTATGTGTGAGGAGATAATCTAAACTCACAATATATAGGTATCAACAATTATTTATTAACAAGACGGAACGTTGGAAATAATCTAATAAACAAGTTAATTACGAAATGGAGATCTAACTAACAGAGAATGATATTGAATAGCTAATGTACCCCTACGTGCGTCGTAGGTATGTATATTGACTGACTGGTGTGCGGTCCGCTAACGTCACCAACACAGTCAACCAACCAATACACGCCGCTAGCTCAAATTCAACAAGAGGCGAGGTAAACGTGACCGACCTAAGTCGATGCGGAGAGTACTCTTGGAGCGTGCCGAATTCGAACTGCCGCTGCTAGCTCCTGAGCGGGCCTTAGAGGCGGCCACGGCCAGGCGTGACCACGGCGCGCGGCGGGGACGGCGCGTTACACAACTTGTTACCTAGTAGCGTATAATGGTAAAATAATTATTAAAATTGACTCCAGTGGCTGTAAAGTTAATGACGAAGACGTATCTTTCCTCTTTATTAGTCTTAAATCTGTATATCGTTTCCAATCAATTTAAAAATAAATCAACC
>CAUEHA010000129.1:0-19441 GCA_958496365.1 Subacronicta megacephala | reverse complement strand
GGCATGTCTGCTGCCGCTGGAACCACAGCCGCAAGCATGCCGCATGGAATATGTGGTTGCACGGAAGCTTCTTCGCACCTGCAAGGTGGGTATCAACATTTTATTGTTTTATACAGGGAATCGGGCCGGCGTAGGCGAAGTACCCTACCCTGTCAAATGTAATGATGAATTTAACTGAATAACCCCGCAAGCACCATATTGCAAAAAAAACACAGTCAAATTTGTAATTACAATCCTAAGATCAAATTTAAAAAAAAATGATCTGAGGATTATAATTGAGAACCTCCTCCTTATTCGGTTGATAATCATTAATCGCATTTTTCAAGAAACTCGAGTAAGGCAAGGCAACCAAGAACCGCTCGTAGAAGTGTATCGACACTTCTACGAGCGGTTCTTGGTTCGTTCGACACCCGGCTAGGTGCTGCAACGACATCGTACAGGTAACATGAAGAAAGCGAGCAGAAACATGACGGTAAATGAAGACACTAGGTTCAACAGTAGACAGCATTGATGATGATGATGAGAATCGCATATTCTGGCTAACATGAGTGCCAAAAAAATAAACACGCTTCGTAATACATATTGAATGACTGGCTGCCTTGAAGGTCGTCTGACCTCGAGGGAATGAATTGAATTTGTTATTTAAGTCTTCAATTAACCACACAAGTCTCTGGTTTCACCGACCTCGTTTTTATCAACACGAATGTTAATAACTCGCAGCATTTTATAGTTTACCTACCGTGTACCAATAAGAATATATGTAGGTACACACAAACAGTATGTGTCTACCTGTATTTTTGTTTATTGTATAAACCATTCGCTTGAAGTTTTTTTTTATAAATGTAAGAATCTTGTTTATTATGTATATGCGTAAATTGCATAAATTCAAGGTTAGATTTAAATGCTTCACGTAATACCTATAGTTTTAACTATCAAAATGATGCAATGTAGGTAGATATTAAAAAGTAAAATTATAAAGATGTCACTAGGATGTCACCCACAATAACTTTACTAGTTGTTTACCTTGCACGCAACACGGAACGTTACTTTGTGATTATACAAAGAATAATCATTGTATTTGTTAATTATAATAATAATTAATTACCGACTGGCCCGTAAACTGGATGGATTTCAGAGTTCATGAGTTGTATTGGTGTGCAAATTGTCTTGATGATTCCAAATCTTCGTGATATTTTTTAGTGTACACAAACAGTGTAATACTTGCAATGAAACTTGCATGCCTACAAAGACCTCATAAAGATGTGTGGAGTGTGCAAACCTGTTTTTAAGCCAGTTTAATAGTCTATGGCCTTATCTATTTTATATACTAAGTGCCCAGAAGCTGTGGACGGAAAGGGAGAGTAATAGACAAGTCAATACTTATATTATAAGCTGAAGAGTTCTAATGCGCTTATCTCTACTATTAAATTTATTTTGAAAAATATATTTATTAATTTTTTGTATATGAAAGCCACATTATTGATGAAGGCTATAGGCTATCTAGGATCACGCTACGACCCTTAGGAGCGGGAAAGCGAATGACACTGGGAGCACAGCTAGTAAGAAATATACATACCAGTGTGCATCTCTTCTCGGCAGATGATGCACTCATTGTCCGCGGCGGCAAGCTCTGCAGCCGTCGCGTCCGGATACAGGGTGTTCATGTTTCGGATAGCGCGACGCGACAAAACCACGTCGTTGTACGCCTTCTTGAAACTCCTGCACACATTACATACTTTACCAAACTTACAAGTTAAAGAGCAAAGGTGGTCATAAAATATTTAGCATAAAATTATTCAAGTGAAATCAATATTTCTAGCAGTTTTAATTCACTGATGCCTGTACCATCACATGATTATGCTTTGTGTCTATAATATGGGATTTGAAGGGTTAATGTTATGTTATAGCAATATGGGTTTGAAGTATATTATTGTGGTGTCTCACCTCATAGTTTCATACATGGGTCGGAATGCAAAGAGTGGTAAGGTATAAATCCTGACCATAACTGCAACAAAGCCAATGTAGAGCAGAACCTTAAGGAAGTTGATAGCCAACTCTGTGTATAGTAAAACTGCAGCTTTGCTTTCCCATGGGGCTTCCCAGCGAGAGTCAATAGCATGAAGAACATACTGGGGAAAAACAAACAAATTAATTCAGAATATACAGCCTACATAATAAAACCAGAGTATAGTTTAGAGCATAAAAAGATAACGGACACATGAATACCAAATGAATGGTCTCTTTTCCATGTAGTAAACATATAGGAAAACCTAATCCATATAAAACTTCTAGTATAAATGCATAAACTTAATCAACATTTAATTACCTTAATCAATATATTGACAATCATTATAATCAATATGCTGTATTCAAAGCCAAAGACCAGCTGTACTGAGGGTCCCTTTGAGGCAGTAAACTGGTAGGCATGGTGGATGAAGTAAAAGTCTGCATGAGCCAGCAGCATCAACAGAGTTAATATTCTCACATGGAACAATAAGCCTATCACTGGACTCCTCTCCATCTAAATAAAAGGAGAAATATGTTTAAAAATAGTTTTAGTAAGCCATATAAAATCCCTTATTCAGCCACACAAGAGTGCCAAAGTGCTGGGACCCTTGTTGTCCCTTGATGAGAGAGCCTTAAAGAAAGAGTAGTGTACCTACCCAAAAACAATATTTTCTGATGTTAAAATACTTAAATAGAAATATTCTCCAATAAAGTCTCTCCACAAAACACAAGACTTTTCCAACTGCTGAACCTTAGTGCATTGTGCAGTTTCACTGGTAAAGCAATATAAAGTACCTAACTTAGAATAGAAAAAAAAAAGTATTCTTAAGACACTACCAAATCTTCCTGTAATTTGCTATAATTAGCTTCTTTGTTTCATACTAATAATAGAGACTATTACTTACATAGTCAACTCTATCTTCAGCCAGCCAATGGAATGCTTTGAGGAACAGCAGGAGAGTGAACAGCGCAATAAATTTTGGATTGAAATCATCTCTGAATACAGTAAATGCTAAACAAGTCTCTGTTATAGCATACCAAGACCTTTCTATCAAATGCTGAAACAAGAGTGGGTATGTAACACATACTACAACTTAAAACATTGAATAACTAGGTATTCAATGACATGATAAGTACAGTTTAACAAACCATTATATGGTAGTAAGGAGTTCATTAATTTACCTCAAATTCTGCTGGACGAAGCTGCCCAAAGAATATCTTCCTCAAAAGTTTCCCTACTAGTAAAACTAGTATAAAAGCTTGCAAATACATTACCTGTAAAAAAGTTTGTTTTGAACTTAAATTACATCTTTATAAAAGAAACTTCTACATGATCATCACTGTAAACATTATGATAATACAAATAAGACAAAACCATGGAGCACATATGTTATAATTGTTTTAATATATTATCAATATTTTATACTTACAGCCATACTTGGATTGGAATTTGTTAGGTAAACTATCGAAGGATAAAACTGTTTCTTCTGGTAATAGGCATTGCCAATAACCACAGTCGTAAGTCCAAGACTGATTACAGTTGCTAGTAAAGCCTTCATTTTGGTAATAATGCGATTTACCGATGCACTAAAATTTTCATCAGAAATAATCGGAGAAATATCTACGCACTCCAAAATCGTGAGACTGTCAATAAATACATTTTCAAAACATCATTTCGTATCTTCGTAAAACACAAAACTATTTTTGTTTGACGTGTTCAATGTTCATTTGTGTCATTCTTGTTACCACAGATAAAGTGAAAATAAATAGATAACACTAATTAGTTGAAATTGGGTCGAACCACCCTAGGAAAAAACGTCATTCATTGAAGTTTTGAACGCAAGAAAATGTCAAATATAAATGTGGCAATGGCAATACTGTCTAGATAAATGTCATGCATGAATAAAAGTAAAAACACAGAATCGAACATCGAAAGAAAAATGGATGTTGAAAAAGAAACGCATTTATGAATTATTCATTTGATTCTTCGCTTAAACTACTTTAATGTTGTGATAAAATATTAGCAGTAAGGGGACTTATAAAAACACAGCCATTTCAAAGGTACCGTACCATATTTTTCTCATTTGCCGCGTTAGCTACTTTCATTTCAACATAACGCTTGTTGTCATTGCTTGTTGTGATAAATATAACCTTTATAATTCTACAGTATATCAAAGGCCAGGCCAGTAAATTAATCAATATGTATAGTAGGAAGGTACTTGATTCAGCTTTATATCAGACCTCTTTAGGATCATTCAGCCCACTCTGCCAGGTATTCTCCCTATACCTCCTGTCTGGGTATTTTTGTTACTATGTATCTGTATAAAATATAGTATCATATAGTTTTGTAACCACCCATTATCACAATCTCCTAAACTTATTTGTTACTGTTATTTATTCTTTGTTTCAGAATTGGCAGATATAACAAAACATAGTTTCTAATAAAATGGTAAGTTTTACAAGTTTTTAAAATTTTAGTAATGTAAAATTTCATTTTTGTTAAATGGCATTGTGTAGTTTTGCCTACCTCTATTGGAAAAAGGTGTGTGTATGTGTGTATAATTTCATATTGAGTTGCCTATATCTTTGCAATTCAGTGCTATAATTTGATTGTTATTGTCATAGAGCATGTAATTTATTGGTCAGACTAATCTTTGCTAAGGTTGTGGGATTAATTTATATACATTCTATTCTATAGTGCAGATTTACACACCCATCACAATGTTCCCTTCACTGACAATGCTTGTTATCATCAATGTTAAATCCACACAGTCATGTATTTAAGATTTGCATTCAGTTTAGTGTTCATTATTTTGAAAGCTACAAAAACCTCATTAGTCTAGTGGTCCTTAGCACAACTGAGCACTAGTTTGGAGGTCTTGGATTTCGAGTAGGGTTATTGGGTTTTTCTATGACACTCTCAGTAGCAATGCAGTGTTAGGATATGTGCCTGATGAATGACAAAAGGTTGGATCCCTATTACATAGGACATAAACTCAACATACTATACACATAATTTATTTTATATTTTCATTAGCAGGGAGACGACCCACCTTTCCTGCCAGTGGGTACTGATGTTAGTGCTAAATACAAAGGTGCATTCTGTGAAGCTAAAGTTAAGAAAGTGGTCAGAAACATTAAGTGCAAGGTGAGGAAGAATTTACTTATTTTATTTATTTAGGACAACATACAAAACATACACTAATACAAAGTACATAAACATGTTTTACAATTATGTGCTGAGTGTTGTTTCATTCATATTTAATAAGATTACAAGATTCCAACAATACATAGAGGGAAAAATTATATCAATCATTCACAATTTTCAATTAATTATTAGACAATTCAAGAATCTATACTTACATTAAACTGTAATAATAATAATTATCTCAAAACTACTTTGATATTTTTGTATCTTTGGGAAAGTTCTTTATTTCTTAATACAGTACTACTTTTTAACATAGGTAGGGCATTAGATCTTACCTATTGTTACTTATTTTAAATGCAAAAAAGTTATCCTAATTTTTTAACAGACTGTACCACTCTTTTTGTGAAAGACAAATGAATAAATTCTGTATTTGGTGTAACATTTCTGCTTTTGTCTTAAAGCTATGATTGTGTAAGCAGAACTACACAACAAGCTATACAAATCCAGTGTGAGCTTGCTGCACTCTCTTGATATATAGCCATGTGTCTGTGTACTACCGGTGTGGGAACATGCAATGCATATGTAGATGTCAGCATATAACCGGGCGCGCGGCTGCACGAGCAGTCGGTATTAGGTCGCGCCGGCATCGACACGTGTAACATAATAAATAGTGTACAGACATAAGAGCATATCATTTCTCTCACACACACAATACCCCAAACACTACCTGTTTGGTGAAGGTCACCAACACCGGCAACAATCTGAATTGTTTGGTTTCACTGCAGGTAACACTAAAAGCAGGTGGTGGCAGTATCACAGTTAATGATGATGTGATAAAAGGCACCCTGCGTGTTGGGAATATAGTTGAAGTGAAGCAAGACCCCAAGAAAGATCCTATGGAAGCTGTCATATCCAAGATACAAGACTGCAGCCAATATACTGTTGGTATGTATTTTTATAGTATAGGTCTAGTATGTCATATTATTATATTAATATTTTGACTGTACTATTATGTTATTATACACTACCCTACCCTACTACAACTCACATGACTCACATCTACAAAAATAATTATTTGGCCCAAAGTTAAAACAATGCTTAAGATATGAGTGTCTTTGAGGATACAGGCATTATGGTATGTTACATTATATTTGGCCCTTAAGAAGAGTTAGTTATTAGGCACTATATGAGTACTATTCCTTGTATAAAAACATTAAAATTAATGCATTTTATTAATTGACTAAAATTTGTTAGACTAGAAATTAGTTTGAGTGTTGGTTGTAAAACAAATTGTTAGAGTAAGTAAAACTTGTCTACCTTTCTTTTTAGTATTTGACGACGGGGATATAACAACGTTGCGACGGTCAGCGTTGTGTCTCAAAAGTGGGCGGCATTTCAACGAGAGTGAGACTTTAGACCAGCTGCCCCTCACACATCCAGAGCACTTCTCTACCCCCGTGATAGCAGGCCGGAGGGGGAGGCGGGGAAGGGCTCAGTAAGTTAAGAAATACAATTGAAAAGCTTCTTATACCTTATCACAATAAACTTTGCAATTCTTCCAATAATTGTTGTATTGGCTCCGCAAGTCTATGTCAAACTATTGATTGTACTGAGATTATTAAGTATTTTATATGTCAGGTAAATATTTATGATATGTATGTACTTGACTAGCTTTCCATATGCGGCTTGGCCCGCGTGGAGTATAGTTTCTTGTCATTTTACGGGACAATATATTATGTCACGTGGGAATAATGAAGCTTGCTATTGGTGAAAGAATTATTCAAATCGGTCCAGTATCATCAAAATCTTTCCTCTTTATAATATATTAAGTTTAGACTAACATAATAACGTTGTTGGTAAGGTCTGAGGAGAGCGAGGGCTCGGGGTCGGGGCGGCGCGTGAAAGCGGACGTGGAGCCGCACGTGGGGCGCGTGGTGCTGGTGGAGGCGGGCGGCGGGGCCGAGCGCCGGCGCCCGCACCAGCCCGCCTTCCCGGCGCTCGTGGTCGCGCCCACCGCGCAGATCAAGGTCAAGGAGGACTACCTCGTGCGCTCCTTCAAGGATGGCAGATAGTTAGTATTACATACATTTACAAATACGTATAGGATACTAGCGGACCCGACAGACGTTGTCCTGCATGATATAAAAAAAAACCGACTGCAGCGTCATCTGCCAGATTGATTTGTGAATCTAAACCACCAAAGGCGCCACTCAAACGCATACAAAAAAAATCATTTAATTCGGTCCAGCCGTTTAGGATGGGTTCAGTTACATACACACGGACATATAAAGATAATATTATATATATAAAGATAAAAGCTTTCTTGTTTAATAATATTTAGAAGTGGACGTGAGGTAATAAGCGGTAACTGGTACCATGTTTACCTCTCTGAAGGCGTCAGTTGTTGAGTCTTTTGAAGACGTGGAAGAGTAATTTGATGTCACAGGCAGCGAGACTATAGTTTACTAGCTATGTTACAAAATAGAACACAATAATGGCTTGCTCCAGCCCTCTTAGTCACAATATTTGGCAACTTAATGGCACCCACCCAACAAACCCTTCCTACTACAGCCAGAAGACCGGAGGTTCTCTATTATCTTAGTTTTTTTGCCAATTAAGGCAGATGGGTAGATCAGACTAACAAAATTAAAGTATAATGCAAATATAGAACCGTTCTGAGTTAACAAATATAATTGTCACCAGCTACACGGTGCCTAAGAAAGAAGCGCGTGAGTTCCGTAAAGGTAGCGCGCCGCTGGAGTGGGCGGGCGTGGACGCGGCGCTACAGTACCTCAACAATGCCGTGCTGCCGCCGCACTGGGACAGAGACGCGCTCTTCAATGAACCCAGAAACACCTCCGATGACGTATGTATCGTACAAAAATATATATTATTTGAATTTGAACCTTATGTAGCGTTCTTATAACGCATATTGCGCTGGCACTCGTGTCACTGCGAAGCAGCTTGCTCGTAAATACATAGAAAAAAAACTTTTGTAAATGTAATGGGAGCAAAATTCAATCTCAACAGGGGATTGGACACAATTTTACATGAAATGGTTGCATTCCGACGACGAGAAAAGGGATGGTATTACTATACAAATAAAGACCAATTTTCAACATTATACTAGTAATTATAATTCTGGAAAAGTTAATCGCCATAACCATCGACTATGTAGTCTCTTTTCTATCACAATTATATCTCTCACGCTCGCACACGTCCCTCTCTGTCATACCTCGCTCTTTCCGTTGTCACATAATAAAATTGTATTTTGATATTTAACTTGTGTTTTTTCGTTTTCGTTGCAAACAGAGTTCAGATGATGAGCCGCGTGAAGAGAAGGACCACTTCGTTGCACAACTGTACAAGTTCATGGATGAGCGTGGTACTCCGCTCAATAGAAACCCCACTATCGCCAACAAAGATATTGATCTATACCGATTGTTTAAAGTGAGTTGAAATTTTCAACTGGACAACCCATTAGGCTGCGTTTCAATGAAATACACGCAAGGAAAAATTCCACCACGAAGCTGCGTTAGTTTCCTGTGGAAACACATTCTATTGGTGGAGTTTTTACCCATGCAATACTTAGCTGGAAACGCTGCTTTATGCACACACGGCTACACATCAAGCTATACAAAATATTTACAATAGGAGGTCAGTCTAACCTGGATTTGTATAGCTTGATGTGTAGCCGTGTGTACTATTATTGATCTATGAACAATCTTTTATTGTGTGTTTGGAGTCTTAATTACTATCTTAATTGTATCCGATGGTTATTGATAACTATACCTAGCGCATACTGCCGGTTATCTCGCAACAAGACGTACAGTTTGCTCGAAATAAGTAAGCCGATCGGAAGTTAGCCGTTTTCTGCGGCCGCGCAGTTACAGCCGCGTAATAAAGTGTTAGCGTTCGGAAACTTATTCAAATAATTTCGAAAATAAGCTAAATAATTTGTTAACACTACATGTAATATTGCTGGATTGCTTTATTGATAATATCCATACTTGAATTTTTACAAAATCATTAAATTATCATTTAAATTTTAAATAGTCCACAGTTTTACAAAACAGTGTTGCGTTTAGGCATTTTTTCAGCAAAAAGAAACAAGGACTCAGCACAATAATACATTAGCAATGAGAAATAACTAAAATAATATCCAAAAACTAAACAACAATAACGTCAAAATAAAATCAACGCGTAGCACTTTTGGCACTGACTGTGTACTTGCACTGGGGGAGCGAGACAGAATTATACATCAAACACTAAGGATTGAGTAAAACAGACAAGTGACGCTGACCCCGCCACTCGCGCCATTACCACGCATGCGCGCTACTGATTTTGTCGTAAAAATGACTACTGGGCAGCGACTTGCAGACTACTTCCGATCGGCTTACTTATTTCGAACAAACTGTAAAGCTGTCGTTGCGTCTTGTCGCCGACCTACCGCATATCTCGTAGTGTACGCCATGTCCTAAATGACACAAAGCCCGACTGATTTGAAGAACAAAGAACTATTCTTAAGAACCAAGATTTTAACCAACCAACAATACCAGAGAGGAACCGCCAAGAAACTCCAGATAATACTCCTTTCCTTATACTTTTTCCGTAACAGGTTGTGGAGAAGTTGGGCGGCTACAACAGAGTAACAAACCAGAACCAATGGAAGACAATAGCAGACAAGATGGGCTTTCACCCGGTCACCACAAGCATAACAAACCTCTGCAAGCAAGCTTATAAAAAGTAGGTGTATTTTTATATGATGTTTTCTATAGACTCAATTCACAGTTTTTTTTACATTTACTGATAATGTTCTTAGTAGAAGTAAGCATTCAATATATAATTCCCAATTTTTTTTAATATAACTCACAGTAACGAGAGTAAGTACGCTTCGTTGTGTCAAATTTGTATTGAAATTACACATATGGAAACAACATATTAACGTTACTAAAGACTTTTCCAAGGGGTCGCGAGCCTTTTTTCCAGCTGAACTAATCACACCATAAGTAATTTTTGAACGCCTTACATTTTTCTAGGGTGGACAAAAAGGTTTCTAGAGTGGGTAACCACCGTTTCCCCCCCTCCTCAGTTACGCCCATGCTGACCGCGTAGAAACTGGTCAAACGAGATTTTCGAGAGTCTCAACATGAAAACGCGCAACAGTAACTGGTATTACTGGGACCTGTGGATTGGGTACCAACTTTGTCAAAAAAGGATAGCAGCGGTAAAACGTATCGCTTTGATTGGCAGGTTCCTGCACAGCTACGAGGACTTCTACCGCAAGCTGGGCGTGACGCTAGTGGCGCACCCTCGCGGCGCGCGCACTCCCCCGGCCGGCCGCTCCCTCATCCGCGACCGCGACCGGCAGCCGCCCGCCTCCTCCTCCGCCTCCAGCTGCTCCACGCCCACGCCGCCCGCGCCACAGGTAACCTACAAACTAACTACTAGTCTGCCGTACGCGCTCAAATAGCGTCACGTATTCATCATCATCGGCGCATACTCGGTCACTGCTGGACAAAGGCCTCTCCTAGTGAACGCCACAGGGCGCGATCTTCGGCTTTCCTCATCCAGTTACTGCCACTTCCACAAGTCGTCACTCCATCTGGCCGGTGGGCGCCCTACACTAACTTCACCCGTCAGCCAAGATAAGTTCTAGAGACCAAATGGCCAGGCTATTAATGAATCACTATGTGATTCACGGCTCACGGCACAGCTACATATTTTGCTATATATGTATATTGCAGTACAAGCCGACCGCTCACTATATAAGCATTTCGTACCATGAGATATCGGATGTGATACTTCAGAAATGGTCATTCTAATGCCCCCTGTTCCGATACACACAACATTCGCTGCGCTTTGGGTATCGATAATTGATTGGGTATGCAATATTCCTACTGATCAAACCTTAGTACATATATTATTATTGCTCACCATATGGTGGGACTTGTTTCACAAAACAAGCGAAATGGTACCTACTTGCGAGGATATGGCACGGTATTTTGGTTTCCGTCTAGCCGCAGAACTTTACAAATATGTCCGGCGGTTAATTGTACGTATATTTGTGTTCAAACAGTGTCAATCAAATAAATATATTTAATTCTTTCTAACTAAGAAATATAATTTAAATTGTGCGACTCCTTAGATGGAACTAAGCATATATTCTAAATAACATACTACTTTTTACTTAATATAATTCGATTACAGCGGGGAAAAGATAAAGATTCAGATAAAAGTGAGACAGACAAAAGTGAGAAAAGTGAAAAAGATGAGAAACCGGAGAAAATAGAGAAACTGAAAGAGAAGTTACGCACTAGTGACGGAGAGGATAGCGCTGACAACCAACCACTCGTGATCACCGCGCCCAAGTACGTATTACATTGGAAAGTCAAAGTTGTCATCATGAGGACAACTGGATCCCTTTTGAAATATCTATAACTATGTCACTTTTTTCGTCAATACATTTGTTTAATACTATGACGCTCTTTTAGCTAACCCACCATGAATATCTAGGTGCACATTGACGAGTCTATATCATATCTATCAAAAATATTGTTTTGCATTCTCAATCATAAACCCTTACGTCTTAAAACACGTATTACAATAACCTTTTCACTAAATTAGTCTATGATTTTATCAGAGTCGAGAAAGAAAAAGAAAAGGAAAAAGTAAAAGAAAAGGAAAAGGAGAAACAAGCAGAAAAGGAAAGAGAACGAGAAAAGGAGAAAGAAAAAGAAAAGGAGAAAGAGAAAGAAAAGGAGAAAGAGAAGGAAAAGGAGAAAGAAAAAGAGAAAAGCACAGCATCGACCAGCACTAGTGAGGAGAAAGAGAAGGTCGTGGTAAAGCCTCGCTCACAGTCCAAGGGACGCACCATCACGCCCGTCAGGGCTGGCAGCCATGACAAACGAACGCCCAAGAGACGGCCCTTGTCATCTAAGAGTGAGTTTACATAATTATTGTTACAAAATTTGATCGTGTCAAAATTGTTTATCAATTACTCCTGAATTGTTGATTTTTGCCAGTTTTATCTATGAAACCTGTCAGTCTTTGTCATTTAGGGTCATTAGACTACCGTTCTGATACAATAAAATAGTAGCTCCTATACAGCTGTGCTTGCTTAGCATTGCTGAAATATAATAGTTTTGGCGTAGAAATGAAATTGTCAGCCGTTAGAAAGTCCTATTTCTATTTTATACTAAAGCAATCAATCGTTATTTAGTGGAAGCGCCACATCACAATACATTTTACAGTTCTATATTCATAATTTTCTGAAAACATCTGAGAACCTTCATGCTACAAGCCGGCAGCAGTTTGCTTTGAAACAGTTTTACTAGCTATGCTAGCAATGATCTATCAAATCTACTTAACATAACATACCATCACGTCTGTATTCCCCGAAGGGTTAGGCAGAGGTGTACTTAATGTACACTCACAGTTCGCCGGTAGTCCCATGTAATAGGGGGCGAGCCTATTGCCATTCACTGGGCACAAATCCAGACTTCGAGATGCTACTGAGAATTTCATAGAAAAACCCAATAAAACTTTGCTCCAGGTCGAGCAAAGATTCGATCGAACCCAAGACCTCTAGCGTAGCAGTCGCGATTGGAACCACTAGACTAACGAGGCAGCAACAGTCAGTAGATCTATTAAATCTATGTGAAGTTTAATGTGTAATTTATGAAAAATACAGGCGATGGTATGAGTGCGGGCACGTCGCGAGCTTCCCGCCGCCCGCACGCCTCCACAGACAGTGACAGCTCTGGAAGAGCTTCCAGGTATGTTCTGCGACTAACGTTTTCTTGTTCTTTTTTAAATATTTTTATTCTCGACTGACATAATTCTTTTCAAATGTATGCGCACTACTTCAACCACAGAACACAATATCGACTAGGTAAATAGTTGACTGTATTTTCTATGTGTACCATAAAAGGATCCAATCAATGAGACAAAATAATAGTTGGTCCAAAAATAAGGAAGATAAAAGCATTTTGATTTTGTATAAAACAGAAGGCTTAATTATTATAGCGTTTTGTGACGTCAAAAACCAATACGCCATACAAATTCTATACTAACGCTCGTTTTGCGGAAAGGGGACAAAGCATCTCCTCTCAATTTTCAATCCCCTCCCAAAACTTTAACGTTTATATCATAGAACTTTATTTGCCAAACTAAATTGATTTCAGTTACGCATTACATTTATGTAATTATTTCCATAAGTATGTCTGTTATTGTTGATAAATCAAGCACCTGTCAACCCTATTGGAGAACAATTATTTCTTATACGTATACAAATAGATGCGGTCCTATAAAGAAGATGCAAAGTCGCCGCAGTCAGAGCGCGAACTCTGCAAGCAGCGGCAACACAATTGCCTCCAACAGCAGCAAGCGACCGCGCAAGAGAAAGAACACAGAGTAAGTACCTACTCGGTACTCGTGTTTTTTTGTATTGTATAACTCTGCAAACGAGCAGGCGAGTCACCTGATGGTAAGTACAGTTTGTTCGAAATAAGTAAGCCGATCGGAAGTTAGCCGTTTTCTGGGGTCGCGCAGTTACAGTCGCGTAATAAAGTGTTAGCGTTCGGAAACGTATTCAAATAATTTCGAAAATAAGATAAATAATTTGTTAACATTACGTGTAATATTGCTGGATTGCTTTATTGATAAAATCCATACTTGAATTTTCACAAAATCATTAAATTGTCATTTAAATTTTAAATAGTCCACAGATTTGCAAAACAGTGTTGCGTTTAGGCATTTTTCAGCAAAAAGAATCAAGGACAAACCACAATAATACATTAGCAATAAGAAATATCAAAAACAATAACCAAGAACTAAACAACAATAACGTCAAAATAAAAACAACGCGTAGCACTTTTGGCACTGACTGTGTACTTGCACTGGGGGAGCGAGACAGAATTATGCGTCAAACACTAAGGATTGAGTGAAACAGCGAAGAGGCGCTGACCCCGCCCCTCGCGCCATTACCACGCATGCGCGCTACTGATTTTGTCGTAAAAATGACTACTGCGCAGCGACTTGCAGACTACTTCCGATCGGCTTACTTATTTCGAACAAACTGTAGATATCACCGCCCATGGAAATCTGCAATACCGAAGGAGTGGCAGATGCGTTGTCGAGCCAAAGAAAAGGGAAGGGTAGGAAAAAAGAAGTTTCGTAGTCACTGTACGAAACGTAACAGTATGCATACTTCTACTTCCGTCGATATTCTGTGGGAAGGTAGTACTTCCCCGGTCATGTTGAGTCATTCATACTGGCATGTAAAATCGTGTACATTATGTGCAACCCTAAGATATTATAATATTTAGTATTGTCGAATTTCCTGCTGCCAAGCAATAATATATTTGTTTTTTTTAAAAAAAAAAGCTTACTAGCAATCTGGAAAGTTTATCTTTCCAGTTTGTAGGGCGTTGTCGCAATGTAGCTATCGAAACTATTGGGTGAAGGAGTTATTTAATGCGTACCTACACGCATGTTTACCCGAACCAGAACTTACGCTACCCTCCTATGCCGCGAAAAATATTTTCCTCACATTTGAAATGATTACCAAACCATTCATTCACACATAATTAATAATTATTTTGCAATGCTCGCAGGCCATCAGCAAATGAACCCACGCCGCGATCGGGAGTATCCAATGTAAAGGCAGAAGTAGGAGACAAATTGAAAGTATATTATGGTCCTACACAGTCTGAATCCAAGGTAAAAGTACGAAGCAAACAATTGTTATATTTTATTTAGAAATAGAAATAATTTTATGGGAAAATGTTGTGTTGATTTGATTAGGTAGTTACATCGTTGTCTGCCGGCGAGCGTACAAATATACGATCCTAAATTATATTTGTATAATGGGTTTTTCGTGAAACCAACGGCGTGGCCGAGTCAGTAAGTTACGTCAGAATATTTCTATGGAGTATAAATATAGATATAGCAATCAGCTTGTCTTATAATCCTATACTGACATGATGGTATAATATTTAACTTAGATTTTTTCGTGAGTATTTCTAGGGTTGTATGAGACATGGATTTATCGAGTGTTTTAATGCCAGGTGACATACGAAGCAAAAGTGATTGAAGTGTCGTCGGAGGGTATGTTGCGGGTGCACTACACCGGCTGGAATACGCGCTACGACGAGTGGATCAAGCCGCAGCGCATCGCGCTCAACGTCACGCAGCACGAACAACGCAACAAGAAGGTATGGGATATGACAAGCTATACAAATCCAATATAGGCTTGCCTCGTGCCTGTACAGGACGCCTTTACAATGCGATCTCAGCGTATTGCGGATATGTATAGCTGTATGATTAGCGGTGTCTATATGAGTATGCATACCGGCACTGCAAGGATCACCAGAAAAAGTTAATAGATATATACTTTTTCTAGGGTTCTGGTTTGAGCCGACGAGTCCGGAGCAAGAGAACTGAAGGTATGTATAAAAAGTTATAGTATTATGAGTGGGTATCTGAATCTTTTATGGCTATTTTAATTGATACTGGAATAACTATATTACTTTGTAGAGTCATCGGCACGATCCGACTCAGACAGCGACTCGGAAAGTGATGACGACGTCAAGAGACCTCCTAAGAAGTTAGACGACAAATCCAGCTCAAAAAGTAATAACATTATTTTACTTATTATATGACAATGTAGCGCTTTTCTCTCATTTCACTGATATTAAAACAAATTTTTCGTCCATAGCTCCTTCAAGATCTAAAGAGGTTAAATCAAGTGACAGTAGCAGCTCGAGCAAGCCCCGCAAGAGACCAGTTAGAACGGTATCGACACCCACGTCAGTGTCTCCGCCCAAAAAGCGACGGCCCAGCGCCGCCGGACACCAGGGCCGCGATTACGACCTCAACGAAATACGATCTGAGCTGAAAGGGCTCCATACTGTCAAACAGGACCCTGATGATACCACCAAACAAGAAATGACTGACAAAGACTCCGCCCTGCCTCTCGTGCCGGGCGCCGCCCCACCCGAACCGCTGCAACAAGATAAACAAGCTGAAGATGTTTATGAGTTCAAAGAACCGGAACCTTTCGAACTAGAACTCCACGATGAAAAGAAAAAACGCACACATCGTATTTTCGATGACATTTCACCTAGTAAATACACGTCTACTTTGTCGAAATCATTGAGTGAAGAAATTTCAGAAGACCCTCTCCGACCGCGGCCATCTTCTTTGAGATCGCCTTCCTTGTCGCCATTTAGAGATTTTAGTACGAGTAGAGAAGCGAGCCGACAGAGCCCTGAAGATGATTCTAAGGACGGTATCTTCTCACTCGATGACGACTCATTCCCAGGCGACGGCAGTTCAGGGCCGACTTTCGAAGGCTTTACTCCAGCCAAAAATCAAGAAACATACTCGAAGAAGAGTAAAGTGTCAAAGTTGAGAGAACTTATAGATGACTCCCCAGACAGCCCAGCTGATGATGAGCAGTCTTCAGACGATGAACCAGAAGATATAAATATGAATGAAGAAGACAGAGTACTCACTCCAGTATTATCAGTTATTGAGAATCTTAAAACCCCAGAAACTCCAGTAAAAGATGAACCAAAAGAGCCTGATCTAGTTTTACCAATTAGTATAATTGTAGAAGTGAAAGAACAGCTTCAAGAAGATATTCCGGAGCCACCAAAAACACCACCACCAGAGCCACTACTAAAGGAACCGGATTCTCCAGCTCCAGAAATAAATATAAAATGTACTGAAGATACAACAATAACAACATCTACTGACACTGTCACTACGGCTACTACATCAGAACATAAACAGGAAAACTTAGAAAAACCAATTGAAGAAGAGGCATTTAAACTTCTCTCGGTTGCTATACCTATTATAGAAGAAACTCCCATTAAAATTGATAAAAAAATGGATCCAGTGCTACTTGAACCTGTAATTTTAAAATTGCAACCTCCTTCAAGTCCCATAATAGACACCGAAGAAGATAAGTCGGAACCAGACAGTCCGGCGCGGATTGACGTGCTACCAGAACCTCCGCCCGGTTTCCTATTACAGTCTGAAGGTCCGAAGATAGCTGAGAAACTGCTCAAAGCTATCAGCAGCGCCAAGAGACTATCGATGTCCCCGCCACCCATAGAAGATACTACGGTCACTCCCAAGGCCGATACGATTACGCCAATCAATCCCGAATTAAAATTATCTCCTATATCCCCGGAACCAAAAACCGTCAAGTCCGAGTCGATAAAATCATCCGTTAAGACTGAGGCGGTAAAAAAAGTAGCGCTGCCGGAGGTAGTAGACCCGATATTTGGAGAACCCCCAAATATGATGGATGTTAAGCGTGACATGCTTGATATTAAGAAACCTAAGGTAGAAGAGAGCGCCGCGCCGCGGCTGCAGAGCCCGCTTAATATCTTGGAGCGACGAAAGAGCGTGGCCGAGCTGCCGCTGAGCGTGCCCGGCAAGAACAACAAGGTGCTCAGCGATACCATACAGAAGCTGTCCAGCCAGATCAACCAGACGGTGGCGGCGGCCGCGGCCACGGTGCCGCTACCCTTCCCCAGTGATGACCACACCGATTCTAGCGATTCTGATGACTCCGATAGGAGGTAAGTCACTTTATTGCCTAAATGCGTTCGTTACAAGCTTTACTAAACTGGTATTCATTCAATCTAGCTTGTCAAAAATAATATTTTAATCATCATAATTACATCGCCTGTATGTGTAATGGCACGGCGTATATACGAACGTATATACGCCGTTCGTAGTGACATACAATCATAAACTACCAAAATCATTGGCGAACCTCCAAGGCGTTAGGCAATTTTGTATGTAATCTCTAATCGAACTTATTCTGTATTTCCGACTTAGGCTAATAATCGACAAGCTGGTGGTGGAGGAGTGGGGCAGTGGTGGACGCTTGTCGCCGGTCGCAAGCGCGCACGTGGTGCACGTGTCGCACGCGTCTCACGTGTCTCACGTACCTCACGTGAGCCACGCGCCGCACGCGCCTCACGTGGTGCACGCGCCTCACGTGGTGCACGCGCCGCACGTGGTGCACGCGAGCTCGGTGAGCGCGGTGAGCGCCGCCATGACGGTGGGTGCGCGCGCGCTGCACGCCGGCAAGTCTCCCGGCGAGTGGAGTGCCGGCGAGTCACTGCTCATGCTCGAGGACGCCTGCAAAAACGAACGGAAACACAGTACGTACTTACTACGATTACCACTACTAACTCATTGTTCATAACAATGATTACTATTTTTTTATTGAAACAATAAAAATGAAATATTTGTAAAACTTGATGATTTTTTTTAAAACAATGCTTCTCAATGATGTAATAATAAAAATATTTTACTAATAATACAACTAGAAAATACCACATCACAGTGTTGAATAGGCTAGTGGTAATAGGCTACTTGACTAATATATTTTATGACCCCATAAAAAAGTTGAACATAAATAGACCCGAGAAACAAAATCAAAATTAATTCAAAAATAAGGGAGTAATTCAAGCATTTAATTTTATGCTAGACAGAGACCGCACTATATTGTGACGTCTCACTCAGATATGCCATACAAATTCTATACGTAAACCTTTGCAGAAAAGGGACAGAGCATCCTCTCTCAATCCCCACCAAAAACTTCAAACGCTTATATATTAGAAGTTTATTAGTCGATTTTTTTCTTGTTCAGTTTATTTCTTATATTTAATTCTATTTTACAATAGGCCTGTTATTTCAATAAATACAACACCAGTCAACTACTGTATTGTAGGCGCGAGCGTAGTGGTAGCGGGAGGACCTCGCGAGGCGGGGGTCGTGCGCGAGGCCCGGGAGGTGCGGGAGGTGCGCGAGGTGCGGGAGGCCCGCGACGAGGACGGCAGCATCTCGCTGTTGTTGTGCGAGGAGACCATCCCCGGGTCGCCGGCGCCCGACGCCGAGCCCGCGCCGCCGCGACAACGCCTGCATATGCCCTTCGCCTCCGCACCGCCACACCAACATCCTAAAGGTACGTGCACCTTTAAACCTCCGCCCCGAATTTTGATATACCTACAGAAAGATCTGCCCACTTTCTTAGCACGCATGGTATTTTTCAAAAGTAACAAGATTACACTTAATAAAATTATAATACATAATACTAGCTGACCCAGCAAATACTGTTCTGCCATACTGAAATGGCGATAAAATAAATATACCTATAGCCTACGAAGGCCTACGACTTATTGTCAGACTTACCAAATATGCACAAAAAAAAATCATAAAAAATGTGTGCGATTACGTGTGTATAATGTGACACAGTCA